>CAUYRB010060178.1:0-47952 GCA_963574695.1 Propithecus perrieri | reverse complement strand
ATGTGGCCGTCCAATTTTCCCAGCACCATTTATTGAATAAAGATTCTTTTCCCCAGTGTATGTTTTTGTATACTTTGTCAAAGATTAGATGGCTATATGAGGATGGTTTTATATCTGGCTTCTTGGTTCTGTTCCATTGGTCTATGTCTCTGTTCTTGTGCCAGTTCCATGCTGTTTTAGTTACTATAGCCTTGTAGTATAGCTTGAAGTCTGGTAAATTGATACCTCCCAATTCATTCTTTTTGCTTAAGATTGCTTTTGCTATACGGAATCTTCTTTGGTTCTATAAGAAGTGTAGAATTATTTTTTCCAGATCTGTGAAAAATGATGTTGGTATTTTAATAGGGATTGCATTGAATCTGTAGATTACTTTCAGTAGTATAGACATGTTAACAATGTTGATTCTGCCAGCTAAGTTTCTTATACAAAGGAGAAATAAAGACCTTCTGGGATAAGCAAAGACTGAGGGAATTAATCAAGACAAGACCTGTCCTCAAGGAAGTATTCAGAACAGCATTACACACGGATCAGCATAATAAACACTCACTAGTGTTAAAGCATACAAAGGCTAAAGGTCAAAGGCCAGATACCACCATGGCTCAAGAGACAAAACAAAACAACAAAGTTCAACTCAACAAGATGAACAGAAATCTGCCCCACTTATCAATTATTTCAATAAATATGAATGACTTGACCTGCCCACTAAAGAGACATAGGCTGGCCGAATGGATAAATATACACAAGCCAAGTATCTGCTGTCTTCAAGAAACACATCTAACCCAAAGGATGCATTAAGACTCAAGGTGAAGGGACAGAAAACAATATCCCATGAAAATGGAAGCCAAAAGAAAGCTGGCATAGCAGTTCTGATTTCAGGTAACTTAGTCTTCAAAATAACAAAAGTAATGAAAGACAAAGATGGTAACTATATAATGGTGAAGGGTACAATTCAGCAAGAAGACATAACAATTTTAAATATGTATGCACCTAACTCAGGTGCACCCAGATTCATAAAGCAAATCCTACTTGATCAAAACAAAATGATAACAGCAACACCATAATAGCCAGGGACATCAACACCCCTTTGACAGAACAGGATAGATCCTCCAAACAGAAAATAAACAAAGAAACAATGGACTTAAACAGAACTCTAGAACAAATGGGCCTGACTGACATTTACAGAACATTCTATCCCCAAACCACTGAATATACATTTTTCTCATCAGCTCATGGGAAATTCTCTAAGATTGACCATATCCTAGGCCACAAAGCATGTCTCAAAAAATTAAAAAAAAAGTAGAAATTATACCATGCATCTTCTCAGACCACAGTGGAATAAAATTAGAAATGAACTCCAACAGAAACTCTCATCTCTACACAAAGTCATGGAAACTCTTCTGCTGAACAATTATTACATTAAGAGGAAATCAAGATGGGAATCAAAACATTCTTTGAACTAAATGATAAAGGAGACACAAGTTATCAAAATCTGTGGGACACAGCTAAAGCAGTCCTGAGAGGTAAATTTATATCCATAAACGCCTACATCCAAAAGACAGAAAGATCACAAATCGACAATCTGATGAATCTTCTCAAAGAACTGGAAAAGGATGAACAAAGAAACTACAAACCAAGAAGAAGAAAAGAAATAACAAAGATCAGAGCAGAACTCAATGAAATTGATAACAAAAAGTTGTACAGAAGATTAATAAAACAAAACATTGGTTCTTTGAAAAAATAAACAAAATTGACACACCTCTTGCTAGATTAATGAGGATCAGAAAAGAAAGGACTCTCAGAAGCTCCCTCAGGAATGGAAAAGGAGAAATTACAACTGATGGCAGAGAAATACAAAATATTATCTATGTATACTATAAAAACCTCTATTCACATAAACAGGAAAATGTGGAGGAAATGGACATATTCTTAGAAACACACAGACTCTCTAAGCTCAATCAGAAGAAATAGAATTCCTGCACAGACCAATATCAAGTAGTGAAATTGAAACAGTAATAAAAAACCTTCTTAGAAAAATCCCAGAACAGATGGTTTCACACTCAAATTTTACCAGACCTACAAAGAAGAACTGGTGCCTATCCTGCAGAAATTATTCCACAACATCAAGAAGGAAGGAATCCTCCCGAACACGTTTTATGAAACCAACATCACCCTGATACCAAAACCAGGAAAGGACACAGCAAAACAACAACAACAAAAAACTACAGACCAATATCCCTTATGAATATAGATGCAAAAATTCTCAACAAAATCCTAGCAAACCGAATTCAAGTGCGTATCAAAAAAATAATCCATCACAACCAAGTGGGTTTCATCCCAAAGATGCAGGGCTGGTTCAACATATGCAAATCTATAAATGTAATTCACCACACAAATACAAGCAAAACAAAGACCATATGATCCACTCAATAGATGCAGAAAAAGCTTTGGACAAAATTCAGCACACTTTTATGATAAGAATGCAATTTATTTTTATTTACTCTACCTTTCTTAGTTCTTTGTTCCTTCTTTTATGATTTCCTTTAATTAATCAAGTGGTTTTATTCCAGCATTCTAATTTATTATTTTTATTGATATAATAGTTATAAATTCTTTTATAATATTTAATGGTTATACTATAGTTTATGCTATGCATTTTTAACTTTTATCAGTTTATATTGAAATAATATTTTTCTAATTCTTGAATTATATAAGAATTATGCAATAATATAATTGCATTTATCCATTAATCCCACTTTTGTGATATTATTATTATATATTTTACTTCTACACATATTCTGAACCACAAAAACTATTGCTGTTATGCTTGCTTTAAATAACCAATAGTGCTTTAATTTATTTTTTCACAAGAGGATTTTATATTTACTCCCTTATTTTCTGTTTCCAGTATTTGCATTTCTTTTTGCATATCTGAGCCCCCATCTTCTATAATTTTCCTATAGCCTGAAATTTACCTTAGTATTTCTTGAAGTACAGGTATCCTGGTGATAAGCTCCTTTGAATTTTTTTTCCTGAAAATTTCTCTATTTGGCTTTTATTTTTTAAATAAATTTATTGAGGTATAACATATACATGGCATTAAATTTCTTTATTTAAGTTTTACAATTCAATAAATATTAGAAAATTTACAGAGTTGTACAACATCACCATATTCTGATTTTATTCTGATAACATACCTCATGCCAATTTATAGCTAATTACTCTTCCCACACCCAGTCCCAGGAAACCATTAATCCACTTTCTGTGTCTATTGGTTTGCCTATTTTAGACATTTTATATCAAGCAAAATGTTGTTTTATGTCTGCCTTTATTCACTGAGCATAAAACTTTATGGATCTCTTCCATGAGTAGTATATATCAGTATTTAACTATTTTTTATATTACTCAATAGTAATTCATTCTATGGATGTATCACTTTTTACAAAATATCCATTTAATAGTTGATTGACATTTCAGTCATTTCCATTTTTTGATGATTGTGAATAATGCTGCCATGAAAATTTATGTGCAAAATTTTGAGTGAACTTATGTATTCATTTCCCTAGTTAGATGCATGAGAGTAAAACTGATATATAAATATGATATGTTCATGTTTAAATTTTTAAGAAAATGCCAAACCATTTTCCAATATATCTATTTAAGATGTACAGCATGATATTTCTTATACATATATATACACACACATTGAACTGATTATTGAACTCAAACTGGTTAACAGTTTCCATTCTTAACATGGTTAGGCTTTTTTTTTCTTTTTTTGCATTTAGAACATTTAAGATCTACTCTCAATAAATTTTACATATACTATACAGGATTAGTAACTGCAGCCTGATGCTGTACTTTAGATTGGTAGAGCTTATTCATTATAGATTGGTAGAGCTTATTCATTTTACATAACTGAAACTTTGTACCCTTTGACCAACATCCCCCATTGCTCCCAACCTACCTCCACCCCAGGTAATAACCATTCTACTCACTGTTTCTATGAATTTGACTTTTTAAGATTCACATGTAAGTGTGATCATGCAGTTTCGTGTGTGTATGGGTGTGACTTATTTTACTTTCACAATGACCTCTAGTTTATCCATGTTGTCATGAATGATGGGATTTCCTTCTTTATAAAGGCTCAATAATATTCCATTGTATGTATGTTTATGAATGTGTGTCTCTATATATGTATATATACACACACACACACATGTTCTTTATTCATTCATCCATTGATGAACACAGGCTGTTCCATATCTTGCCTATTGTGAATAACGGCGCAGTGAACACAGGAGTACAGATATCTCCTGAAGATACTCATCTTATATCCTTTTGATATGTAACCAGAATAGGGATTTTGGGATTTTCTGATAATTCTATTTTTAATTTTTTGTGAAAATTCCATACTGTTTCCCATAATGGCTGTATCAATTTACATTCCCATCAAAAGTGTACAAGTGTTCCCTTTTCTCCACATATTCACCAGCACTTGTTATATTTTTGTCTTTTTGATAGTAGCCATCCTAACAGGTATGAGGTAATATCTCATTGTAGTTTTGATTTACATTTTCCTGATGATTAGTGATGTTGCTTCTTCATATATGTATTGGTCACCCATATGTCTTTGGAAAAGAAAAAAGTCTACTCAAGTCTTTTTTCCACTTTTAAATCAGGTCCTATTTCTATCAGGTTAGTTGAGTTTTTGTTGTTGTTATTGACTTGCATTAATTCATTATATATTTTGGATACTAGCTCATTATCAGATATATGGTTTGCAAATATTTCCTGCTATTCTGTAGGTTACCTTTTCATTTTATTGATTGTTTTCTTTACTGTGCAGAAGCTTTTAAGTTTAACAAGTATTCCCACTTGCTTACTTTTGCTTTTGTTGCCTGTGGTGTCAGATCCACAAAATTTTGGGTGTCAGATATACAAAATTATTGCCAAAGCCAATATCAAAAATTTGTTCCCTATGTTTTTTTCTAGAAGTTTAATGTTTTCAGATCTTACATTTAAGTCTTTTATCCATTTTGAGCTGACTTTTGCGTATAGGGTGAGACAAAGGTCTAATTTTGTTCTTTTGCAAATTAGTATCCAGTTTTCCCTACATCATGAAGAGTCTTTCTTTTCCCTGTTATCTATTCTTGATGCTTTTGTCAAAAGTTAGTTGATAGTAAATGTGTTTGATAATTTCTGGGCTTCCTATTCTGTTCTATTAGCCTACATGCCTTTTGTTTGTTTGTTTGTTTGTTTTTGAGACAGATCTTGCTCTGTCACCCAGGCTGGAGTGCAGTGGCATGATCACAGCTCACTACAGCTCACTGCAGCCTCAAACTCCTGGGCTTAAGCAATCCTCTCATCTCAGCCTCCCAAGTAGCTGGAAGTACAGACCCATTACACCATGCCTGGCTAATTTTTAAAATTTTTCTGTAGAGACTGGTTCTCTCTATATTTCCAAGGCTGGTCTTGAACTCCTGGCCTCAAGTGATCCTTCTGCCTTGGACTCCCAAAATGATGGGATTACAGACATGAACTGCTGCACCTAGTCCACTGTAGTCTTGTAGTATAATTTGAAATCAGGAAGTGCAATAACTTCAACTTTGTTCTTTTTTCTCAAGATTATTTTTGGCTATTCAGAACTTTTGTGGTTCCTTACAAATTTCAGAATTGTCTTTTTTTTTTTTCTATCTGCCTGAAATGTTCTTGGGATTTTGATAAGTATTGCACTTAATCTTGATTCAGTCTTGGTAGATTGCATGTTTCTAGGCATTTATCCTGCATTACCCAATTTGTTGACATATAATTTTCCTAATTGTCCTTTATGATCCTTTTCATTTCTGAGACATCCTCTTTCATTTCTTTTTATTTCTCTGTAGACTCAAAAACACATATAAGCTGAAAGTGAAAGGACAGAGAAAGCTATTCCATACAATGGTAACTAACCAAATAGTATAAAAACAGGAGTGGCTATACTTATAAATGATACAATAACATATAATAGTAGGAGACAAGTAGGAGGCTTCAATATCCTACTTTTCAATAATGGACAGAATAACTAAATAGGAAAACAATAAAGAAACAGTGAAAATCAATAAAGAAATGATCCTATAGACCAAGTGAACTTAACAGGATGTATAGAACTTTCCACCCAACAGTAGGAAAAGACATATTCTTCTCAAGGGAATTCAGAACATTCTCCAGGATAGATCACATGTTAGGTCACAAAAAAAGTCTTAGAAAATTTAAGAAGATTGAAATCATGCCACAAATCTTTTCCAATCACAATGGAATGAAACTATAAATTAATAACAGCAAAAAATGGGAAAATGGAAAAATGGGATAATTCGCAAATACATGGTAACTAAACAAACTAAACACTCTTGGATAACTGTTGGTTTAAAGATGAAATCAAGATAACTTTAAAAATATCTGAAGACAAATGAAAACAAAAATACAACATACAAAAAATTATGGAATGCAACAAAAGCAGTAGTAAGAGGGAAGTTTACAGTGATGGAAACCTACATTTAAAAAGAGGAAAGATCTCAAATAAACAATCTAACATTACAACTGGAAACTAGAAAAACAAGAACAAACTAAGCCCAAAATTAGCAGAAGGAAGAAAATAATAAAGATCAGAACAGAAATAAATCAAACAGAGCATAGAAAAATGATAGACAAAAAATCAACAAAATTTTATTTTTTTTGAAAAGATAAACAAAATTGAAAAACCCTTAGATAGACAAAGAAAAAAAGAGATGACTCCAATAAGTAAAATCACAAATGAAAGAGGAGACTTCTTTTTTCCTTTTAGCAGTAAAAATATATCTCATAATTTTCTATCTTTCATTTTTTCTATTGAAAAGTTAGCTGTTATTCTTTTTTTTTTTTTTTTTTTTTTTTTTTTTTTTTTTTTTGAGACAGAGTCTCACTCTGTTGCCCAGGCTAGAGTGCAGTGTCATCAGCCTACCTCACAGCAACCTCAAACTCCTGGGCTCAAGTGATCCTTCTGCCTCAGCCTCCTGAGTAGCTGGGACTACAGGCATGGGCCACCATGTCTGGCTAATTTTTTCTATATATTTTTAGTTTTCCAGCTAATTTCTTTCTATTTTTAGTAGAGATGGGGTCTTGCTCTTGCTCAGGCTGATCTCAAACTCCTGACCTCGAAGGATCCTCCCACCGTGGCCTCCCAGAGTGCTAGGATTATAGGCGTGAGCCACTGCATCTGGCCTGTTATTCTTGTTTTTCTACATGTTTGAATGATTTTAAGCTTTTCTATTTCTCTTTAGTTATTAATAGTTTTATTCTAATATATATATATATATTTAAATTTGAACCTGCTTAGGATTTGCTAAACTTCATGAACATGTAGACTTATGTCATTTATTAAAATTGGAATTTTCTCAGTCATTATATATTCAAATATTTTTCTGTATAATTTTATCTCTCCTCTCCTGGCACTACTAACACACACACATACACACACACACATACAAATAAATAAAATACACATGATAGATCATCTGACAGTATCACTCTGAAACTGTGCATTGTTTATAAAGTAGGTTAGTTTTTTTCTCTTTGTTCTTCAATTTGGGTGTCAATTGACCTTTTATGGACTAATTTTTTGTTTGCTTCATCCTGTATGCTGTTAAGCCATCAATATATTTGACTTTTCAAGTATTTTATTTATCAAAATTAAAATTTCAATTTGTATTCTTTTAGTTTATATATCTCTACTGAAGTACCCTATATTCTATCTTGTCTGTACATTCCCTTACTGTATTATTGTTCACATATTTTTAATAGTTACTGCATTAAGTTACAGGTTTATGGAAACTGAAACGCAAGGAAAAATGCTACCATTTTCTAGCCAATGTCATTGTGGACAAAGTCATTGTGATCTAAGAATCAAGAAATTTGGTGAATCTCTTGGAGTATTTTGGGGTACAAGCAACAGAAAACCAAACTCTAACCCGATAAGCAACAGATGGAGTATATTGACTCTTGTACCAAAAAAAGTCCAAAAATAATTCAGTTATCAGGGAAGGTTTGATCAGGTTACACAGGCACTGGAGTTCTGCTTTCTCTAATCACATTTCTTTCTTCTTCTTCTGTGGCATCGGTGCAATTCTTGGCAGACTCTTCCCTTATGTTTAACAGATGGCTGCTAGAAGCATCTGGGACTTTCTCATTTACCTTTTGAAATTTAATTAGTTTTATACTTCTGTGTAACAAATTACCAAAGACCTAAGGATTAAACAATGCAAATTTATTTTCTCACAGTTTCTATAGGTCAGACATCTAGCAAGGAGCTGCTGTGTGCTTTGCTCTGGGTTGTACAAGGCTGAATTCAAGATGGACTGAATTCTCATTTGGAAACTCTCAAGAAAACTTGTTGTTCAAACTAATTTTTGTTGTTGGAAGAATTCTCTTCCTTGTGGTTGTAGAACTGAGAATGCTATTTTCTTGCTAGATGTCAGCTGTTCTCATCTCTTAGACTCTATTCATGTTCCTTACCACGTGACCCTCTCCATTTTTAAGCCAGTAACGACATGTCAAATTCTCATGCCTTTCTGATTTCTTTTTCTGCTGCCAGCTTGAGAAATCTTTTTGCTTTTAAAGGGTTTATGTGCTTAAGTTAGGTTAACCCAGATAATTTCCCTACCTTAAAGTTAATCTGATTAGCAACCTTAATCACATTGGCGAAATCCCTACTGCTATGTAATATAACATAAAACTGGAATAGCACGAAGGGATAGAGATCATGGGAGCCAGCTATACTTCTGGCGAGAACAGAAAGGTTACCTCCCTGTACTTCATTGTTTCTAATACAGTTGACCCTTGAAAAACACTGTTTGAACTGCACATATCCATTTATATGTGGATTTTTTTTTTCAGTAAATACAATCAGCCCTCCATATTTGTGGGTTTGGCACCTGATAGCATTTGCAGGATGTGAAACCCAAGTATAAGAAAGGCTGACTTTTCCTATGTGTGGGTTCCTCAAAGACTTGAGCATCTGCTGATTTTGGCATACGTGGGGGGGCCTGGAACCAATCCTCCACGTATACTGCATGTATACTTAGGGACAACCGTCCGCACCAATGGCTGTTGCCAGAGAACTAGAATACAGTGATTGGCTTTGATGGATTATGGCCCATCCCAGTTGTGTAGTTCGGAAAGGGAGAGTCATGTTACTTAGGGAAAGGGGGAAATGGACACTGAGAAGGCAACATATAAATGTTCACTGCACTTGATTTCTGGTACTGATACTGCCCTTTAGCAAGCATGTGGGTTTGGGGCAGAAATTCTCGCAGATTATGCACATTCCCAAGGATACATGTGCTATGCTTCTAACAGATGAATCTGTACTATCGTCAGAAGGCTGAACTTGGGCTACTCATAATGCTTTCCTTAATGTTCTTAGTGTAACAGAGAGACTTTGAGGACTTTCTATATCCTTATAAATAATAGAACACAAATTCAGATAAATTAAAATAAAAATCATTTCACTTTGCAGGTTTGCTTTTCAAACATAGTTCCCTAATAGATAGAATTTTAGTCTGCAACTCATTTGTCTTGGAAGATATACCAGAAAGATAGTTTTCCATTAGAAATTTTGTGTGAAATTTATTCACACATTACATAATTTTTCTTTAAAATCATGGCTGTTTCCTGATAATACTCATTTTTAAAAACTTTCGGAATGAGGTAACATTGATGGTACTTCGTCCTACAACAATTTTTGTCAATTTCTCAATTGTCTATTTGCTGGTGTAGACCCAGGACTAATTTCTAAGGAAAAAAATTAAAAACTTCACCAAATATACCTCTTTACGATGAATTAATGGCCATACATTTGGGCCAAAACTTCATTAAACTTCTTATTTTATGCTTACCATTCTCAATTGATTAATAATGGATGTGAATGTGCTTTAATCAGAACAGAAGTTTCCTTTTCTAGGTTCTGGCCAAATAATATAAACTCAAATTTCCTGCTATCAGATTATGAAATGCCCATTTTGAGATGTAATGTCAATGGAATATTTCCCGAAGGCCACGCAACATATGCTTTTCTGGCTGTTGTGAGTGTTGCTTTTGCATCAAGTATGATTGTCAAAGGTCTATACACTGTGTTGGCCAGTAATATTATGATCTCTTGTAGGTTTTCTTTTACTGAATTATGCTTTAGTGCTAGGTCATTGACCTACGTCAAAAGACTGTATTTGAAAGAGCTGTGTGAAATGTGTTATTGCAGGCCGTGTAAGGAAGCAGAGGAAAACATTGAAGTCTTTATCACACAGAGTCCTCTTTATGAAAAAACGAAGAAAAAATTTTCCTCTGGTTCACCAATCAAGAATAACTCTGCTTTTATTGAAAAACTGATTTCACTTCATATGATGGTCCCTGTGAATCTGATAACAAAACATGCCTTGGCCATGAGGAACCATGTTGACCACCCTCATCCTGCACTCCTCTATAATATAAGGGCATGCGTTTTTACTGTACTTATTCAAAGCTAGAGTTCATTATTTCCTCTTTGCAAGGACTCTTTTAACTATATATTTTATCTTTCTTATTGAAATATTTTTGTAAGATGCTTCAAATCTTTTGTGACATGAGAAAGGGGATTTCAAGAACAAATCAAATACTGCTATTTTATTTGCCTTTCCATTTTCTATTTTATTTGAATTTGATAATTATATATTATATATGTTGCATGTATTAGCTATTTAAAATGTTATTCATATATACGTTAATACAAATATCTTTGTGTGGTTTATGGCCAGCTTTAGGGCTGGGCGATAAAGATAAAAGACTTTCAAAACATTGAAAGGACTTTAAATTTTTGTGGTGGAGAAAAATAAACTGAAAATGACAACGTGAGAGGCTGTGAAAACAGAAAGGAAGGATACCTATCTCAGACCTGCATTTGTCAGACAAGACTTCACAAAACATATTTGAGTGGAATTTTGAAGGATTTGTTTTAGCCAGGTCAAAAGTATTAGGAACCATATGTGGGGGAGTGTTCCTGCCAGAGGGAAGAGCCTATGGAAATTCATCAGTACGTCAGAGGTCACCTGTGACTACTTCAGAGTGGCTTGAGAACAGAGAGCAGGAGCACTGTTAGGAAGTGAGTCTACATCATGAATGGCCTTTGATGTCAAATTAAAGAGTCATTTTTTTCCCCTGAAGTATCAGGGAGTCACTGCAGGATCCTTATGGAGAGAGATGAAGTCAAACAAATAGACGTATATCTTGTATCTTCCCTAACACCTAGCATTGTGTCTTAAAATTATAAGGTAGTCAATGGATATTGATTAATAAATTAGATGCTGCAAGAAGTATAACTGCTGTTTCATTCATAATCTCCTCAATGATGTTTCCTTCATAAGCTTTTCCATTCATGAACTTCGTCAGAAAAGGAAGACTGTTTTTGGTCTCCATTTTGCCTTGTTCCCATTTCTGTAGGGTTTTTTTTTTTTTTTTTTTTTTTTTTTTACGTATTTTATGGTGAAGGTGAACTCTAGAATCAAGTAGCTGGAGTTTGAATCCTGGCTCTGTCACTAATGAGCTGCATGACCTGACGGAAACAGCACAACCTCTTCAAGCCTGCATCATAAGGCAGTTGGGAGATTTAATGAGTAAATGCACGTGAAGTACTTAGAAAGGGCCTGGCTTAGAGAGCTTTCTAAGAGTTAGCAGCACTATTGCAGGCTTATTCTCTCTATTTTCTGTGTTTTTTTCACAGATTTTTCTCTTCCAAATTGATGTGTCTGCTTTGGCAAAGTAAAACAGTCTCCTCTCTACAGTTTCTGTAGGAAGGAAGAGATTTCATCCCAAAAGCTTCTGAAGAATGTACATAATCAGTACATTTTGTATCATACATGGGCTTTATTTCACTGACACAAAGACAGATTTTGTCTTAATATCTCTATTTTTCCTCCAATTCTAAAAATTTTGCATTATTGTTTGTGTAATCTTTCTGAGAATCTGAATCATTATAAACACTTTTCCAATTTTTGTTTCTTCTAGAAGCATCATACATCAAAGTAAGTTTCATGTAAAAGAAGTCTCTAACCTTAAACAAATAATTGACTCATTAAACTATTCTTCAGTGAGTCATACATACGCCTTCTTCCTGCCTAGGATATATAGATTTATACTTAATATATATATATATATAAATATATAGAAAAGATATATGTATATATAATAGAGATAAAAATAAATAAACATCTATGTATATTTATTTTATTCTCTATTTTCCCAGCTTGAAAAATCTAAGGAGTACCAAGACTGGACAGTATTTTAAAATTTATTGTTAATTTATACCTTGCCTTTTCTCAAAATGTTTGAGAACATTATAATAAAAGCATAGTTATAATAAATCTCTAACTTATTAAAATTGGCATAAAACAAAAAAAGCCCAATAATAAAGGACAAACAGGAATATTGAGATCTGTAGGAAAACACTTTCAAACATTTTCTTGGAACAATGAAACCAGAGGAATCAGTGAAAAGTATTCTCCTCTGGAACACCTTCTTTTTCATCACCAACAGCTTGTTTTAAATTATCCCTGCAGAGGAAGTTAGGGGAAAAATACTTTTTCAAGACTTTTCTAAGTCATTTTCTCATTGCCTCAGTTCTGTCCCACCCCAGCTTTCAGAGGCTAGTCTTTCTGCACCATACTTATTTTCCTGGACATAAGCCTACCGTTCATGATTCATTCTCATTTTCTGGGATACAAAGTGGTGTTTCATCTCTAGAACCACCTACTTTCCTTGATGAGATATCTTGTTGCAACCATGTCTTCACAGGCATTTTTGTTTTGTCGAGTAGGGAGGCAGGATACACGGGCAATCCTGGGATGGGGTCTCCATTTGCCATCTTCTCCCTTACATAGGTGGCCCTTCTTTTAGTATTCTTCCCACATATCCATGTTAGGAATGTCCCATTTCCTATCCCCATTTCTCTGATTCTGAACTGTCCAGCTCTTTTCTCTTGGTTTCGATTTAAGGCCAGACGTTTGATTGGATAAAGAGAAACATGGGAAACATACATAACTCATTATATGTAAATCTTGATTTTACACATGGATGCTCAGAAGTGCCACAACAGTTGTCTACTATAATATAGTAATAGATATACAGAAACTTTTCACAGATCCCAGTGCCGAGAATGGACTTTCATTTTCACTGATGTAGTATATCACTCATAATGATTATGTCCAATTCTATGCTTTTCACACTGTTCACTGCTCCCTGATCTTTCGGCACAAGCAAACAATCTTCTGAAAATACTTCTCTCAGTTTGAAGGACAATTAATGAGAAACATGCCAGAAAGGTTATTATGCCTATTTTCTGGCCAGAGCCCTTTGAATCACCCAAAGAGAAGCTAAGTATTATTTTGACATTCATTATTGGCTGAACACCGACTATGTGTTTCTGAAGATAAGATTGGCAAACTGTTTCCACAGCCGGATCCACACAGCATGACATGGGCTTGTGAAAGGGACTCATCTGGTCTAAGTTCTCCTGCCCTTACAGCATGCAGAGTTCAGCTGGAATTCGAAGCTTGAGTAGTATTTCTTTCCAAAGGCCATTAACTGTCCACGATACCCCAAAGTTATTATGAGCTGTAATATTCCATTCATTTTGGACCACTGACTAATCACATGTCTAATTGCGTGGTAACACAAGAGGCCACGGCAGTTATTATTTTGCTCAGTAATTCAGAGATTAGATTTGTTTAAGGTGAAGAGTATCAAATCACCAGGTCATAATAAAACACGTTTTTTAAAAGAATGTTTCAAAAGAAAGACGAAGAAAAGCATTCAAGTTAAAATCCATTTCACAGGCCTCAGTTTCTTTCCAACTGCCAGCATTTGTCTTTCCTTCCTGCTTTTTTTCTAGTTGTCTAAACTTTTGTGGTGCTTTTCCAACACATTTTCCCTAGCACCCCTCCCTCTTGCAGATTTCTAGGAACCTTTGGTCTTCCTAGTGCTGCCTTTGGAATATTTAGGATAAATCCTTTTAGCTGTCAGCAACTTTGCCATGCTTCACCTTGTCACATGCTCATTTTTCAGAGCCTTTTTTACCCCACAGCAAGTATCCCAAGAGGGTGACTGCTGTGGTTTGAATGTGTCCCCAAAAGTTCGTGTGTTGGAAACTCAATCCCCAATGCAACAGTGTTGAGAGGTGGGACCTTTAAGAGGTGATTAGGTAATGAGGGCTCTGCAGGAGTGCGTTCTTGACAAAAGGATGAGTTTTGGCTTCTCTCTGCCCCTCCACCCCTGCACATGCTCTCTTGTTCTTCTGCCTTTTGCCATGGGATGACTTAGCAGGAAGGCCCTCACCAGATGCAGGACTTGACTTTGGACTTCCAGCCTCTAGAATGGTAAGAAATAAATCTCTGTTTTTTGTAAATTACCGTCCCAGGTATTCTGTTATAGCAGCATGAACCAGACCAATACACTGATTTAGCAGGTGTAAAAATTCGAACTTCTTTCCTGTCCTAGTTCCATCGTTTCCCTTCCTTTTTCTCCTGAAGCTGATGTTCAGCTCCATCATGCTGCTTTTATAGCTGCTGTTGAAACTTTAATGAGGACAATCAATGCTTGCTCTGCCTTTTTAAAAAACAGATTAGAACTTAGAAATTACAATGTCGAACAACTCTGATTGAGTAAACACAATTATATTAAAACTGTGAATTAAAAACAGTATCTTACAAATTTAATACCTTAATTTACAGACAACCAAGGACCAAATGTCTCTGTTGACTGTTATGCATCCTAAATTGCTATTCAGCCGTGGTGACCTTGCTTCAGCAAATAGCATTCAAACCCATTTATTCTTTTTCTAGTCTGAGGAGACCAGTTAGAGTTTATCTCCCATAGGGATGATCAGTATCAGGGCAGCGCACTTCATGTCTGTCATTACCTGACCGTTCATGTATGAAACACAGGCAGAACCCTACCAATCTATGGCACAGGTGCTTCTATTGTTCTTTTTTCTCACCATATTTCCCAAAGGCATAAGATAAAAATAAGTTAACTACAGTGACATTTGAGATTCATCATATGCCCACCTTAGCTGTTGATTGCACATCAATTATAGTTCTTATTTATTCCTATACTTTTATTCCATGACCTGATAACAAAACAAACTCAAATACAGAGATTAAAATTAATTATAAAATACAGCACCAGATATACTTTTTCTAGGGTTTAATGTATTAACATTGTCTACACATGGCCTCATTGAGGACTGAGGGTTTGATTCATGTGAGGGTGGAGGCACTTCTGCACCTTCCATACGTGAACACTTTCGGTCAGTGAGGCTTCACACAGACACGGTGGTGCCCTCTTTTCTTTCCTATAAATTGAGGATAAAAGGAACTGAGTCACTGAGTATAACGACTTTGTCTCCAGTGACAGTGATGAACCCAGTGTGTTGGAGAGGGCCACAGGTTTGTTACAAATTGTGAAGATTAAATACAAAACCAGGACCAAAGCATCACCACTCAGAAAAATCCCCTTGTATCTCAAACAATGCCCACTTTATTTGCACAGTATGGAATATTTTACTGAAGCATAATTTAGCAGGCATTGTGCATATGAAATACAAATGACACAAACTAACCCTTCAGTGAAGGCTAGGGACTTAGGCAGGCTGGAATTATGCATGGGCCTTCCTTGTGTATGCATTCTTATCTTGATTTATACTGACTCTTTTGTGTCTCTCTTATTTTTCATGCTGCATAAACAAAGACTCCTGCTTCCCTGGCCACTCTCAATATGTTGGTAAGAAGGGAGAATGGTCAAGCTCTGGGAGAATAGGGAGAGCCTATGGGACATCCCATAAATTGCCTCACCTTGTTAGGCAACTCCATGTCCTCCTCTTCCTCATTAGGAAGAGTGTGCTCCAAGTTTTCTGTCTTCACTCTTCTAGATACAACATGTTGGCTACATTTTCTGTATCTAAAATGCCTTTGCTGCTTTTCCAGTCCACTGGAATCCTTTTCCTGCCATGAGCTCCAGTTGCAGTGAATATGCCCTGCTTGCACCTACATTCAACAAGCCTGAATCAAATTCCCCCTCATGTCGGCTTCCTATGTTGGCTTTCTCTTTTTTCTCTTTTTTATCAGTCCTCCAGGGTTCCAGGCAGATGCCTTAGAGTCCTGTTTGTGGCCTCCCATTTCCTCACCTATCTCATGTTGCAGGTGGCAAAGCCTCTGTTGTGGGTCTCATTTTTACTTCCTTCTATTCCCCAGGTTCCCAGGCCAGTGATACAACTCTGGCTCCATTTTACCTGAGCTACCAGCTTGATGTCTCAAAAGTAAGAATAGAAAGTATGTTTTGACTTTTCTGCCCATGTTCTTGCATTGGTAAGAGCTGTCTGTGTTGAGATGGATTTAGAAAGGCCGTGTGGGAAAGAGCCATGACTGATTGAGACCACAGGTCTGGACTAAACGAGGTGACAGGAGGGCCGCATACGACAGATTCCACTCTAAATCACAGGTATGGACAGTCACTTTAGAAAGAAAAATCAAATAGTCTCCAACCGTAGCATATACATCCCATGCCTGTTCTTTGAATCTCGACTAGCTTTTTCTCTTCCAACTCCCTGTAAGTTCTCTCTTAACACACATTTTATATCTTTGTTTCTCCTCATGCCTTTGTTTTTGTGTTTTCCCCAACCTATTGTGTCATATTATAATATCAGATTAAATCTTGCTTCCTCCATGAGATATCACATGGTAAATTTTTTCTCTGCTTCCCTGTTCTATGGCCTGTGAACAATGACCTTATCATGGTAATTCTCTACATTGTTTTCTTATTCTATCCTGTGCCATATGTCTATGTGTTGTCATGTCACCAAATCTTGGAACTAAAATCTCTTTTCATTCCACTCTACATCCAAACTTTGCTCTGCATGGTACCATTTTACATAGAGTAAAATTAAAACTCATTAGGAGTGTGTCATGCACATCTGATATGCACTGACAAGATGGAACCTAGCTCTCCCGACAAAGGCTCTTCCCAGTTGTTGTACTAAATTGTGAAAATAAACCAATTCACAGCAAACAACAGCAAATGATTGCTACATCAAATGACCAATTCTTCAAATAACTGGGAGAAATTTCAGTTTGATTTTCTGTGGAGATTTTTCAGCACAGTTTTTGTGAACATTAATCTCTCATGTGTTAGCATTTTAGAGATAAGTTCTCCCATCATTTTACATGAAATTAGATCTGTTTTTCTTTATACACATTATTCTTTTCTACTTTTTGTACTTGTGTACTAATTCCTTGTCTGCCATTTTCCTGTGTCCTTTTTCTGTCTTCTGTCCCCAAACCTCACTGCCTGTTATTTAAGATATGGTCTCCATGCTTACCCCTTGGTTTGCTTTTATTCCTTCACAGTCTCTGATTGTTCCTGATCCAATACTTGAACGGTCACAGCTACCGTCTCTGATGGTAAAATGGGGTGTATTAATTTTCTTAGATCCATGTTATAAATATTTATCAGACAGTTCTTGGAATTTTTTCCAATTAATTGTTTGGCTGTGCTTTTCTACTAAATTGACCTAAATAGTGAATTGTAAACTTTCTGAGGACAGGGATAACTTCTTGTTCATTTTGAAAGGCCCAAAATATCTAATAACGAAATTTGCAGGCCAGGCGCTGTGGCTCATGTCTATAATCCTAGAACTCTGGAAGGCTGAAGTTGGATGACCACTTGAGTTCAGGAGCTCGAGACCAGCCTGAGCAAAAGCAAGACCCTATCTCTACTAAAAATAGAAAAATTAGCCCATCATGCTTATAGTCCTAGCTACATGGGAGGCTGAGGCAGGAGGATCCCTTGAGCCCAGGAGTTTGAGGTTGCAGTGAGCTATGATGACACCACAGTAGTCTATCCAGGACGACAGAGTGAGACTCTGTCTCAAATAAAACAAACAAATAAAAAAACAAAAGAAATTTGCAAATAGTTATATCAATGCATGTTTGTTGAATTAGAAAACAAATACAAGGCTGAACTTCATAATCACTAGGCCTTTGATTTATAAGCTTAAAGGAAGACTAAAACAAACTGTTGCTATTCAATAGAAAGAATTTAAAATATTTCCCTTTTTAGCATGGTACCAAAGTATACAAATGTGATATAAATTTATTCTTATTTATTTATTGATCTATCTGTGCCAAGCCTAATATACTTAACTTTGAACAATTTTGGGATTGTGAAGGTTATAAAGTGGTTTAATGTTTTGAAAAATGCATGATCACTTTCTCATTTGAAAAAGGTAAGATATTATTACAATTTAATAAATAATTACTGAGAAAAGAAAAACCTCTGGTAGCAGAATTTACTTGACCAGAGTGCATCTACGCATTACCTTTGATGATTAGCCAGGCTTCTAAATCTATGTGCTAATGAATTCAGTATGTGCGATGGGGGAATAGATAAAACCATAAAATCTCAAAGCTTCAGCTCTGTAAGCCTCCTTGGTGCAAGCAATCATATCAACAGCAGTTCCTGCTTCCCTGGACAAAACATAAGCCACATTTTTTATTTATCCCCAATATTGCAACTAAACAAAACTTTGGAACTACTTAAATTTAAATACGTAGCAAAGTAGTAACCAAATTAATTAGTATAGGTAGTGTTTATATAGACTAGAATCCTAAAATAAGTGCTGGACCTCAGAGAAAACTTTCCCTTTTATTTGAAAGCAAGATAGGTCTAATGTTCAAGGTTAATTAATGTCACATCCAATATTAATGTTCCAATGAGCAGATTATAAATTTTATTTCCTAACGCTGGTTTTGGTTGGGACTTAGAGTGTTCTTATGTGGACACAGAAATATGCTTTTGGAACCCTGGCTTTACTACTTGCTATCCAAGTCAGTGTTTCTCAAATTCTGGGTAAACTGTGGAAAGGTTATGAAAACTACAGACCAAACACTGAACTGGAAACTTTGGAGGATAAAACTATGGTCCTTGAGTTTGTAATATGGCCATAAGTGATCCTCCTACCCTCAGAAGTTTGGGAAATATTGATATAAATGATTTGGGGCAAATTTCTAAATCCTTCTGAATCTTAGTTTCTCTTAATGATATTGAAGAAAATAATATTGGTTAAGTTTCTGGGAAGGCCACATGAGATAACATATGTAAATCGCTATTAAGTGCTGACATGTGCTCTTTTCTTCTACTCCATGGATTGGATGTGTTCTTCCAAGATATTGTATACACCCAACCTGCATCTAAGGTCACACTTGACCTTCTGAGGCTTTCTTATATTTTTTTGTACACTTATTTTCTATTTTCATTTTGACTTTGTCATATTCTTTGTTAGTCATTAGTCAATTCCATATGAATAGGAAAATAACTCCTTGCAATGTATGACATCTTGTTGTACATCTAAATGCTATTAAATTGAAAGACCTTTGAATTAGTGGAAATGTTTTTAGAAAAACGTCATCAAAAACCGCAAAAGAAAAAATTTTTAGTCTAGGGACCAAGAACTATGCAAGCCTTTATAATATCGATGTCTTATCTGATTTCTGCTCCAATATTGTTAGTTTTGTAGATATAATTTGTGATGAAGGCTACTCAATGAGAAAGTCTTGATAAATGCATTCTCATCCATATATAAGGTAGACAAAAATTTTCCAAACCATTTCTCCTTATCCATTTTATTGTCTATTTCTCTTTATTGTAATATTGTTTGAATAACAGTAAAAGAAATAAATTAATTAATAAAGGAATCATAGTCTCCACATCATTTCTTAAGCACATGAAAAGAAACTCTATTAATTGCACATGAAGGTAGAAGTTGTAATTTTTGTTTCTAAACATTAATAGTTTTGTCCTTAAAAAATTGGATATTTCGTAATCCAATATTTAATATTGAAATTAGGAGATAGTGTCATGAACACTTAACAGTTGCACTTGCCAGGCTATTCAAAATAGAGCTAACTTGCATAAAGCTGTCTTTTGATGCTACTGAATGTCTAGCTTAATTAGTGATCTTGTGAAATAGGTTGCAGGTTTAAATCTAGACTCTCTCCCTATGTCAACAACAGAGGGGTCATTACTGAGGCATGATTTAAAAACGTGGATACTGATTCTTCAATATATCCCTAAAATAAAATATTTTAAATTCAGAAGTAGGAGATGGATGGACAATTTTTGTTTGTTAAATAAGAATAGACTTTGAAAATTGGAGTGCTCCTGGTTTTGACCTAACATGATAGAGGGGAACTCGCATCTCTACCATCATACAATGTGATTATTTCTTCTTGGATGGCTCTGTGTCCAACGTTGTTTCTGAACTGAGTTAGTAACGGCAACCCTGTATGGTATAAACAGCCCTCCCTGTTTTACATCATGGGAGGAAGTGGAGCAGACATACCTTTTAAAGCTGCTTAGGTATCAGACTTTCCAGAAAAGTAAAGAAGAACCTGTTCTCTCTATTGTCCTAGGGTACATTTCCCTCTGAAGAATTCAATAATAATCACTGTTCAGCTTCAATTCCATCACTACGGTTGTAAAGACAGAACCCAGACTTTCTCTGGGAGGGCAGATAGTTGTCACTGATGATTATCTATCCTCTGTGTAGTTGATAAAAGACATCTTTTATCTACCTGACCACATCCTCACAATTCACATTTTAGTCTTGGATAAAGCAGCTTGCACAAGTCAGTTTTCAAGTGTTGTGATATTTCTCTGCAGGTCAAATTCTAAACACACATTATTTTCTCCCACACTTTTAACATACCTTTTCTTTAATAATTTATTATTCGAAACAACCTTCAGTTTAGGCAACTACTTAATCTATTCATGAATTAATATTACATTGCAAAAAATAAAATAAAATAAATACATGTATTTGAATTATCTGAATAAGATAAGTACATATAGTAATTGTGGCCATGAAATCTGGATGTGACCAATAAAAAAATGGGTTATAAAAATCACATCCTAGGTACCCTCTGAAATTTTCTCTGACTTTCCTATACCTCAAGGTCTGGAATGGAAACATAAATTTGAAAGTTGCTTTAATAAGTATAGACTAGGCTATGTGCTGTTATAATAAAAAATCTCAATATCTCAGTGGCTTGAAGCAGGGGTTGGCAAACAATGGTCCATAAGCCAAACCTAGCCCAATATCTGTTTTAATAAATAAAATTTTATATTCATTCATTTACATTTTGTCTATGGCTGCTTTCTCACTATAATGGCAGAGTTGAGTAGTTACAATAGAGACCATATGGCCTGTAAATTTAAAGTATTAATCATCTGTCATTTTATAGACAAAGTTTGCTGATCCCTCACTTGAAACATAAAAGTTTTGTTTCTTGATCATCCAAGGTTTTCTATGTGTCCCAACGCTCTCCCCAGAGCAGCTCACTTCCAAGTACTTGACTCAGATATCCAAGTTAATTTCATCCTAGGACTCTACCATCTTAGTATAAGGCCTTAACCATCAACCTGTATCACAAAGAGAGATGGATGGCCCCACAGTAGCTTTTAAATGCTTTGGCTTGGAAAGATAGACACCAACCATTGGTGATGGCCAATCCAATGGGCTCACTTAACTATAAGGGATTTGGATCATGTGAGGGAGAACTTGGATATCTGAGCAATAGTAGAAGTCCTTTCCATAGCAGTCATCACCATATAAATGATATTTAAAGCTGTGAGACTGGATTAATTCACCAAGGGACAGAGTTTTCATAGAGGAGAGAAAATTTTCAAAGACTGTCTTGGGACATTACTTAACAGGATGAAGAACTCAGAACAAATGTGAGCTAGCAAGAAGCACCCAGGAAGGTAAGTGAAAACCAGTTGCTTGTGGATATCTTGGCTGCCAAGTGAAAGAAGTATATTAAGAAAGAAGCGATTATGTGCCAAATGCTGATGATAGGCTGTGGAAGAGGAGGACTGAGATTGAATACTGGATTTAGGAAGATTATTAGCAACCTTGACACTCAGTTAGTAGAAGTGATTTAAAGTTATTGGAGTGAATTTAAAAGAAATTGGGAAGTAAGAAATTAGAGACAGAAAATAATTGACAAGTATTTAAAGGAGTTTTGCTATTAAAAAATAAGTAATGCCTGTAATCCTAGCACTCTGGGAGGCCAAGGCTTGAGTTCAAGAGTTTGAGACCAGTCTGAGCAAGAGTGAGACCCTGTCTGTACTAAAAATACAAAAATTGTCCAGGGGTTGTGGCATGCACCTGTAGTCCCAGCTACTTGGCTGAGGCAGGAGAATTGCTTGATCTCAGGAGTTCGAGGTTGCAGTGAACTATGATGACACCATTGCACTCTACCCAGGGTGACAGTGTGACACTCTGTTTTAAAAAACAAAAAGAGTAAAATGGGGTTGAATGTAGATGAATAAGGGGATCAACGATATGGTAGTATTTTTTTTTGTCTTTTCGAATGATATGAAAAACTTAGTGTTCTTATGTTAATGGAAATCATTCAGCACAAAGACAAAAATGTTGATGCAAGTATGAGAGATAATAATTCAAAAGTCATTGAGTAGAACCAGTGAAGGAATCTAGTGGACAGTGGAGAGGGCTTCCCGTGGTAAAAACATGAATAATACTCCTAACGTAAATGAATTAACAGTGTGAATATCTAATATCTTTCCTGCAAAAAAAAAAAAAAATCTTACTTCTCAACTCAGCATTTAAAGATCAATATTCTCATTTTTTTTCCTTTTGAGCAAAGTTAATTCCAGCATATTTCCTTGTTCTGAAACATTTTGGGGAAAAGCACCTTCAATTAGGTCAAGAGTTTTCTGACTTCTAAACATGAATGTTTTAACCCTGGTAACACTTTATAATTAGTAAAACACTGACTGGATTTATTTTAATTACTATAATCCTCATACCATCCCCATGGTACTGGGATGGCCAGATGTTCATCTTATATTTCACATTAATTGTGTAACTGAACCTCTAAAGAATCTTTAAGTTATTTTTCCATGGAAAGTAGCTCTTTTCATGGCGAACTATAAAATTTCAAGTGGGAATTACGTATTTTTTCTCTGAATGCTATTTAATTTTTCCAGCAGCAATGCTCATCTACTATATTTATTTATAACTTTTCTTTTTATTCTAAATATGAAAATGTGCTTTTTTATTACAAAGGAGAAAAAGTCAAATTAGAAGTCAATGATAGTACAGGCCTGTGATTGTATTAATGCCTATGTTCTAGCATATGTTAATATGTGTGTGTGTTAATCAAGAATAAAACAAAGAATAGAACTTAACAATCTCTTCTAGTTAGCATGTTAATTTCTCATTTTAAAGAAGCATTTTTTCCCCTTGAAATACAACAGTTGACATGAATCCCATAAGTTTCATTACTTTTTTTCTTGCCCTTTTTTAAAAAAGAGCTTGCACATCTCCAGCATTGCATAAAATACCCATTTGTAATTATGCTTAACCTTTCCAAAGCCTTTGGGCATATTCTGCTCATTAATCTTTAACCTGACAAGCCTTGGGGGTTGTAAAATTGGTACCTCTATGTATTAGAGACACAGAGACTATAGACTAGAAGTACAAAAGGGGTAATTAAGGGGAGGTAAGAAAAGAAATAGAACAGAACTAGAGGGATATGATTATATTATGGTAGGTGTCAGCTAACAGCAGGGACAATAGAATGCAAATCATTATAGACAGAATTCAGGAAATAAATGAAAGTATACATTTTTAGACCAAAACCAATTTAATCATACCCTTTCCTACTCAAGAGAAAATAACTTGTACTAAATTGATCTAAAATAAAGATTTACAAACATAATCATACAAAATATGGATTGGCTATGCTTTTACAGAACATCCCCATATTTATTTTTCTATGTTGTGCTAAAGTATAGCAAAGAATATATTTTAAATTAATACCATTTTATGAAAAGTTACTCTTTTGTGATGAAATAAGTACCATATTTTTATCATATGTAGGTACTTATTACTTTTCTATTGAGTGTTGATAAGGAGAACTAACATGAGTTAAATATAGATTTATCCGTGATACCATATTTACATACATATAAAATTTTGCCTAGGCATTTTTATGTCAACTGTTGAAGATTTGTTATAAAAATTAAAAATTAAAAGATGCACATTAGTTTGTGCAAGTATGAGTGGTCTTTAAAAAGTTCATAGAAAATGCATATTATGAACAAAACTATGTATGGATCTCAAAAAATTTTGGCACCAAAATGAACTCATACTAACTTTTTATAACATGTCTGAACAGGCTCTAGTTTGAGGCACTAAGAAGGGTAAGGCATCAGTTTGAAAAGAAACCCTGTCAGAGCAACATGAATTCTACTACAACTGATGCTAAAACAGACATCGAATTTATGGTGAAGGTTGGGTGGAAGGATGGTAAAATCGCTGCTGCTTTACGAAAGATTTATGGGGACAATTCTTCAAAGAAATCAGAAGTTTGCAAATGTAGAATTCATTTTAAGAAGGAATGAAACGATGTAGAAAATGAAGGTGGTAGTGGCAGATCATCCACATTAATTTGTAAGGAAAAACTGCATCTTGTTCTGCCCTTATTGAAGAGGACCGACAATTAATAGTACAAACAATTGCCAATACCATAGACATCTCTATTAGTTCACCTTACACAATTCTGACTGGAAAATTAAAGTCGAGCGAACTTTCCACTTGATGGATGCCAAAATCATTGTGCGCAGATCAGCTGCAGATAGGACCAGAACTTGCAATGGAAATTTTAAATAAATGGGATCAAGATTCTGAAGCATTTCTTTGAAGAATTGTAATAGGAGATCTAATATGGCTTTACCAGTATCATACCAGTATGATCCAAAGACAAAGCATAATCAAAACAATGGCTACCAAGAGGTTGCAGTCAAAGCAAAAATGGACTGGTCAAGAGCAAATGTCATTGCAGCAGTTTTTTGGGGATGCTCAAGGCATTTTACTTGCTGACTTTCTGAAGAGCCAAAGAATGATAATATCTGCTTATTAGGAGCATGTTTTGAGAAAGATAGCTATAGATTTAATAGAAAAATGCCTGGAAAGCTTCATCAAAGAGTTGTTCTCCACCATAACAATGTTCCTGCTCATTATTGTCATCAAACGAAGGCAGTTTTATGAGAATTTCAGTGAGAAATCTTTAGGCTTCCACCTTACTCTCCTGATCTGGCTTCTTTTTGTTTTCTAATCTTAAAAAATTGGTAAAGGGCATCCATTTTTCTTCAGTTAATGGTACAAAAAAGGCTGTGCTGATATGGCTAATTTCCCCAAAACCTAGGTTCTTTAGAGATAGACTAAAGGGTTGGTACCATTGCTTACAAAAGTGTCTTAAATTTGATGGAGCTAATATTGAGAAATAAAGTTTTTATTTTCATTTTTTAATTCCATTTTTTCCACAAAATTTTAGAAGTCCTGTCATAAACATACATATTAAAATATTGCATCTGCCTAATAAAAATTAAAAAAAAAAACAAATTATAGTTATTGTTTCTTTTATTTTTTACCCATACTATTTTCCAGCAAAAGGAGAGTCACTTTATGATTAAGTTTTTATTAATACTTTCATATGATGGAGAAGGAATGGGAAAATATTTTATGCCTTTTTATTAAACCACAAAACAGCATAAACCAATTTTGTTTTCACTGCATACTTGGGTTTAGTGTTATTTAAGTTGCTATAATAAAGAGAGAGTAAATTCAGTTAGAGATTTATTTCTCTCTCATGTCATAGTCCAGAGGGTAACAGAACTCTATGGAATGACGGGGCAGCTCTGTCAACTTCTTCTGGTTGTTCCAGTGGTTACCGTTTCTCACCCAGTGCCTAGGAAGGATACGGGGAGGTCTGGGCAAGCTGCTTTAAGCAGATGATCTGAAATTCCCACCCACTGCTTCTGCTCATATCCCATTGGCCCAAATTTAGATACGTGGTTAAATCAAACTACAACAGAAACTGAAATGTGTCATATATATGTGTCCAACTAAAACCTGGGGGATCACTATACTGAAAAGAAAGAGAGGAGACTGGATACCCAGAGACTCTAAAGTCTCCAATTTAGGTTAATTCAGATTTTTTATATTAATCATTTAGAATTTGATAAACTTAAAGACTATAAAATAAAAATATATAAATATTTTCATACATAAAAATAAAACTGGTTAAGCATGTTAATACTTGCCTCGAAATATCACACGTACCTCGTAAGTATGTACAATTATTATGTATTGATAAAAATTATCAATACATTTTTAAAAGGCTAAATCTTAAAAAAGTCTGTAAATTAAAAATACAATCTAAATACTGAATTACCTTACATGCATACACACACAGAGAACATGTAGATTAAACATACCCAAATATATTTTAGAAAGAAGACTGGAAATAAATACATTCAATGAAATTGATAGGTTCTTGGAAACTGTGACTTTAAGTAAAATTACATAAAGTAGGTCCTTAAATAACATTGTTTAGTTCACAGTCATCTCACTATAATATTGATGAGAAAAAAAAAATTGGTTCCCTGATACTGTTTTGCTTAAAGTCATAATTTCCAAGAACCAACTGAGGACATTAAGTGAAGACTTCCTATACACAAGGCAGCCACAAACAAAATCAATCTCAATTGGCTTGTATATTAGCTCAAGCTGCAGTAACAAAATATCATAGATAGGATGACTTAAATAGCAGAAATTTATTTTCTCACGGTTCTGGAGGCTAGAAGACCAAGGTCCAATACCAAGATGCCAGCCAATTAAGTTTCTGGTGAGGGCTCTCTTCCTGGCTTGTAGACAGCCACCTGCTAATTGTGTCTTCACATGACCTTTCTTTTTGGTTCTTGTGTGCAGGGTACAGGTGGGGGGACAGGGAGAGGGATTGAGTTCTTTAATGTCTTTTCTTATAAGGACACTAATCATAACAAATCAGTGCTCTGGCCTTATAACTTCATTTAACTTTAATTACTTCTTTAGAGGCCTCATTTCCAAATACAGCCACATTGGGGGATAAGGTTTCAACGTATGAATTTGGAGGGGACACATTCAGTCCTCAACAACATGTAAATTGGAATTTGTTTACCATCTCAATTTTAAACTGAGAGATGACTCTATTACATTTTTTATATCTACTGCAGTATGAAGCATGAATTAAATGAAAGGTTAAAATAGAAACAGAGAGTACTTGGAAACCAATAGTCAATAGCAAAAATTAGGAAGTCCTGGATTAAGACATCATAAAGAAAAAAGGTCACATTTCTTTTCCCCAACTTTGGTTTATTTTATATTTCATAACTGACTGTACTTAAGAGGAAACAAGTCATTAAATGATATGTCTAGTTTTTAATTAATTAATTATGTATTCATTTATTTAAGAAACAGAATCTCACTATGTTGCTTAGGCTGGTCTCAAACTGCTGGGCTCAAGCTATTCTCTCACCTCAGCCTCTGGTGTAGCTGGGTTGTAGCTGAGACCACAGGTATTCTCCACCATGCCCTGAAACAAGGCCAGTTTTTGAAGTAACATTTTTGCAGAAAGGAATGAATAAAGAGCTAGCACTATTCCAGTGGGTGAGAATATACATGGGATTTCTGTAGAAGCTTAGAGAAGGATGTAGTCTGCAGCATTTCCCAATCTTTATGGACAGGGGAACTCTGTTTTATGGTAGCATGCCATGAAACTAATATTTCACATAATTTTACTTTGAAATATGTTGATTTAGAGAAAGTTTGATAGGATATGCTCTCTAATATAATGGCCTGGATGTTCGAATTACACTCAAGCACAAGAATGAGCAGTTTCCAGGAAATGACATCTTATTAACAAAGTATATATGGCACAAAAATGGCAACAAAATGCTCATTTATTGGCAGTACAAAGTCTGTCACATAGACTAGAAATGTAGTATTTCATGGCGATCATTCTCTGCCATGTATGTGGCTTGGAGCTACACAAGGAAGTTTATTTATGGGAACTACTGTCGCAGGGGCCATATAAACTGTTTATCATTATGATAATTTATATTGTTGAACATTAACTGTATTCCAGGCATCCCTCTAGTTGTGTTACATCCCCTAATCTCCCCAAACCTCTATGAAGTAGCCATCATCATTAGGCCCATTTTACAGATATGTCAAGTGAATCACGAAGAAGACAAGTAATTTACATAAGTCATACAAGTAGTAAGTGGTAGAACCAGGTTATGAGTATAGATGGTTCTCTTCATAGGCAACACTTAAATTCTGTGCTATACTGAATTTTATTACCCATCTCATTCTTTTGGAGGGGAAGTGGAATGGAGCTGGAAACTTGTTTAGAGATGAAGGAATCAGACAAATGTAGGTTGAATATATCATGTATTTAATAGCTTCCAAATAGCTTGGCTTCTCTGCCTGGAAAGCAAGGGTATAGGAACTGCAATTTTGCTGATGTTCTCCGTTCCAAGATTCCTTAGCAATCTATACCCCTGCTGAATAACAGGAATCCTCTTCTTAAATATATTAATAAATTCAAACCCATTTTGGTTTAGCAGGAACCATTCTATCTCATTGTAATTTCTAGATTTGTATCTTAAACATTAATGCTTAGAAGTTAACTGTTTCCTTCTATTCCAAATTTTTGACATCCTACCATCAAAACACGTAAGTACTTGATATGGAACTCCTATATTTTCAGGCATGCCCGCATTCTATTTCTTTTGCAAAATATCCTCTCATTACCCCAGCTCATTCAGGTTTACTCTTTTCTTTAACAACTTTGTCTTTATAGTTAGTTTCATATATTAATTAAATATTTATCATACAGTTTAATCTTCCAATTGGAAACCCCTTCATGCAGAGATACCTTTTCATAATCCTGTGATACCTCCTAAGTCACTTAGCATAATGAACATGAATTTGTAGAGTAAATAAGCCCTCTTAGATATTGCTCATTAACTAATTGACTGAAAAGTCTCTATTTTAAAAATGTTATTTTGATAATACTACCACACATAATATCTTGATTTTAGTCAAAAATTTTAATGATAGTTCACTAATTTTATATATTTTTTATATTTGGATACAATATTTACTGAATATTCACCTAGACATTATTTCTAATGATTATGCAAACTTTGATAAATGCATTGATTTATATTAGAATCAGAAGTCAGCATATTTTAATTTCTGAGTCCTAGGGAAGTCGGTTTAACAATTCTTAAGAAATACCATTTGCAACCGAACTTCTAGGGAAAAAATGATAAGGTTAGTGTAAATAGAATTTGCTGTTTTAAATTTGGTAATTCTATAGAGATATACAGAAAGCAAACATATGATTTATATTGAAATCACATTAGATTTAGATAGTGTTGCTTTCTACATCTTCTCCAGGCTAGAGCACAACCTCTACATATTTGTATTATCAAACTCTTCAATGCTGCTCTTGTCAGGGACTGATTTGTTACTTTGAAATTCAACTAAAATTCCTGCAACCAATTTTCTCTCTATCCCCACTCCAGATGCTTTTGTGTCTCAACGTGACATTTTCCCATCCAAATAGATCAATTGTTTATAAAGGAAAAATTACCTATGTCTAATATTTCTGGTTGAGTTAATAAATATTTTATTACTACATATCCTCTGTATCTTTAAAATCCAGCCGTCACTTTAATTTCTGATTGGAAAAGGAAATCATTATGGTAGCTCTTCATCTTAGCATATGTATAACTGATCTCTATTAGGAAATATATTTGTAATCCTCTAAAAGTCCCAGAATCACAATTTGTGGAGTGAAACTATCCATAACAGCATTTCCTTAAACAGAATTTACAATGCCTTGAACATATTTATATTTATCAGTGAGCATTCTGAATGCATACATGTGAAAAACTATACACACACACAAACAAGCAAACCCATACATATACAGATTACTTATCAACTAGTTTATGTTATTTAAAACCAAATTCTAGCTATTTCAACAAATTTCCCAGAAAGGAATATCTATAAATCATTCATTTTCTTTTTTTTGTTGTTGTTGTTATCCTGGGACTTAATACAAATGGCAAGACTTCTTGCCCTCCACTTCTCTGCTTTGCCCTCTCCTTCCTTTCACTTGTCCCTTTGTTAATTAATGGATAAAGTTACCAAGTCTACAGGGCTTGTAGCTAATCAGGGAATTTCATTTATTGGTTTAGGTAAAAGCTTTCAGAATGTTAATGCATCACCCGAGTTGAGCCTGGAAGCATACTTTTGGCAGAAAATACTTCCAAAGAGAATAGTCTGGAAAGAACACTTAGCTGAAGCTTGGAATTTACCTCTCCAGGCAGCTCATATCCTCTCTTGTCTCTCCCTATTAAATTATTCATTCATTTTATATACTTATATTTAGTAAAATGAATAATGTTAAGAAGGGTCGAATTTTTAAAATTTTATTTACATTTGGATGCTCAAATGGACACTTATTTTTCTCTCTTTTAGTCCTTCCCCTCATCCTCCCAAAACTAATTATAAATCTTTTGATATGTTTTATTCTCCCTTTTGATACTTTCATTTGGCAAAGTATTATATTCCAGACAGAAGTTTCAAATGCCCTTTTCACTGAAAGACCTTTACTTTGGCAGATGTCTCCCTAACCTAAATATTTGCTTATGATCTCACCAAATGTTCAAACAATGCTGGGCAAAGTAAAATACTTTTCTATGCAGCAATATTAATATTTCTTTCTTTTGGCCATTTTGTTAAAGTTTATTGTAGTGCCCATTTAGTAAGGCACTGAAGACATGGCAGGTGATAAACTCAGTTTGCGGCAAACTTTATTTCATATTTGTTTTATTTCCTCTTCTTTCTCCAAAGAAGGAGCAGTGTTTAATATGAGCCCAGAAATGCTGCCATTCATGCAGTTAGCAGTTTGCTTCAAAAACTGCTGATTTTTGACTTTTCAGATTTTATGTAAGTTCTGCCAGGGGCAGAAAGTACCAGGCAAAAGCACTGCAGGGCCTGGTATCTGAGGCTTGCAGGCTGCTGACACTTCTTTGGTTTTGCAACTCTTCTCTAAAAGCAATGAGTTTTGCAGTTTATATCATGCTGCACCTGTTGGTAATTCCCCCCGTCTAGTTTTCTTCCTACTGGGTTGACTGTTCAGACTCACAGGTAAAGCACTGTGATACTGAGGCTCGTGCAGATAGCAGAAAACACACAGAGCGGGACCCCCCCATTGATTTCTTTGGTGTCTGAGCTTTTGAAACAGCTCTAACTTGGAAAGTTTCATAAGTGGAAAGTTTTAAGGAATTTCTCTACTACACAGTTGCTAACTACTTTGCTATTCAAGTATAAGACTGGATTTTCACTCCAAGGACACACAGGTGACCTGTTACTTGTGGATTTCAGGGGCAGTTGGTATTTTAATTTCAGGCATGTACTTCACATTCTGGAAAAAAGACAGAGTGATTTGGCTCTCTGGTACCTGCACAGATCCAAGCTGTGTCTCTCTCAGGGGACTTGCCCCACAGAGAGCCACAGTTTAAATAAAGTAGCAAGTATAACATTTTTAAATTGAGCTAAGTATTTCTAGAACTGTTTCCTGGGGAGACAGCAAGGGGGCTAAAACAGAAAGTAGAAGAGTTTTGAGGATGTATGGGAAAGGATTCATGGAAACCGATTTGTAGGCTCCCAAAGCTATTTTGATGCAGTAGCACCAAGCACTTGCTTAAGAGCTTCATCCCTCAGTTTATGCACCAGTGAAGAAAGGGTAACACCACGTTCCTTACATGGCTGGGAAGAAATCCAAATTAAAAGAAAATAATGTTTATTGTTATTAATGCCTATAATGCCCACTGAGGAAATTATTAACAAATGCTGTCATGAATATACATTTATGTAATCTGTTGTATTGGCCATAGTTGACTGGACCTTTGGTGGGCACCTGACCCAAGATCTTCCAACCATAGGCTCACTGCTTCAGCTGCTAAGACCAAGTAGACTGTACTATGTATCCATCAAAATTAAAACTTCACATCTGCTTTAGTCAGCCTTCAGAGCAACGTGCCAGCTTTGGCACTCCCTGGAATATTGATAGTTGCCTAATTGTCTGTTTCCCTGTTTTATTCATCTCACAATTCAATTTCATGTTTCATATTTTCTTATTTCTTAATTTTGCCAAGAGCCCCATCTCCACTAACCTCCTCTGTAGCCTGAAGCTTGTTACTAACGAGAGCTCTGACTGCATGGTCATGCTTTATTCTAATTTGTTCTAGACCTGTGTTGTACAATACGGTAGCCACTGGTGACATGTGGCTAAGTTTAAATTAATTAAAATTAAATAATAATAAAAATTCAGTTCCTCAGTGACACTAGCCAACTTCCAGGTGTTCAACAGTCACATGTGGATATGAAAACCATATTGGGTGATACAGATATACAACATTTCCTTCATTATAGAAACTTCTGTCAGATATCAGTGGTTGACCTCTCTGTTCATTTGCCTGGAACTTTTTATATATTCAGAGTCAAGGCAAATTCTTTGAATCAGGTAGGATGCGTGGGTTGTAGGTAACAGACAACTTAATTTAAACAAGTTTATGAACAAAGGGCCCATATTCACTGGTGGAACTGGAAGGCTTTAGAATTGATTTGATTCAACTGCATGATACAACTGCCAAAAGCTTGTTCTTTGCTTGCTTGTTTGTCTTGCCATTCTCATTCATGTCTGCTTTACTGAGAAGAATTTCCATCTTTTCAACACAGTCACAAGAAAGTTTTCTATGATTCCCAGGATTACATAGTTGTACAAATCTAATAGAATTTAATCTAATAATAGAATTACATATTTTCAGAAGATAAAGGAAATATCGGTTCTCTAGCTATAAACATAAACTTTTCCCAAAATTTATCAACCCACATTTCATCACTTTCTCAACCTTCAAAAAATATGTGGTCAAAGAGTAGGATTATGTGGCTTAATTTAAGCATCAAAGCAAGGAATGTGTAGATGCCTGAATGAAAATCAGGATAGTTAGAGGGAATAGTTGGTGGGAAGGCACCCATAACATTTATTAGTGCTCTATGTTAGTGATTCTCAACAGGGGGAGATTTTGTCCTGCAGGAAACACTTGGCAACATTTTCCATTGTAGTGACTAGAGGTGTTCTACTGGAATCTAGTGAGTAAAGGCCAGAGATTCTGCTAAATATCCTACAATGCACAGGACAGTCCCCCCACAGCAAAGATATATCTGGACCAATGTCAATAGTGCTGACATTAAGAAATCCTGTTCTATGTGATTTTATCTTATGGAATCTAGCTTAAATTAAAAAGTGACTTTACTAACTCACAGAACTGAAAAATGCAGTTAAACCTGGTTTTAGACATAACTTGATCCAGAGATTTGCAAAGTTTTACATACTCCGTCTCCTGTACTTCTTGCAGTTGTCTTGGTTAATCCATTATCTAGATTCTCAAGGTATCTCCTTCATTGCTATACTAACAGATTGTTACATCTGTGCAACATACTATCTAGTGAACAGAAAATTACTTTCATAAAAATAGCTTTTTTCTTCTATTTATTAATAGCTAGAATTGTATTATGTATCTACCCATAAAACAATTTAAACCAATATTTTGGTCACTGTCACCTGTTATACAGGTGAGTAGGTGAGTAAGTGAGTAATAGTAGGTGAGTAATTTTAAAAGAAAAACCTGGACACGGTGGTGGAACAGACAGCAAACACATATCGACTTTAGTGCTGGTGGTTTGCATCAGTAATAACACCAGCCAGCATCTAGAACACTACAATTGGTGTATGACCCCAAAATACTTAAAAGTATAATTACTGAAATGGGATTGGGGGATCAAGTAAGTTCAGGAAAAATTTGAAGCATATGCTTGACCAGAAAGTGTCTTTTCTACTGGTTCCTTGTAATCTGATTCTTTTGAATCATCTACTGGCACATTTTTGTATAATATTCCATTTCAACCAAAAAAGATAATACATATAGGACATTTTTACTTCCTCATGTGACATTTTCAGGTTCATTTGTATTTAAACCTTTCATTAGTTGTACAGCATTGGAGAAGTCATTGAATTTCTGAGTGATCTAGTTTGATCATTTGGAAAATGTATATAACAATAGTTCCTACTTCCTAGTGATGCTTTTAGAATGAGAAAATTTTGAAAAATGAGTAAAAATTTTGAGGAGTAACTGCATATTTGTAAGTGGTTAATAAACATTAGCTATGATTCTTACTACTCAATGACATTCATATATCTAAGGCCATAAATGTTATTCACATTTCATTATTTTCAAACTAAAAATTACTGAGAAATACTTCCATGATACTTCTTTCTGAATTATGTTCGCTGATCTCTGCAATGTCTTATTTTACACTATGCCTGGATGCTCTTCTATCTCAAAATCTTGTTTCTCATTTTTGTTATTTAAGAAAGTTCCTTTTCTTAGAATCTGATTCATTTGCTAGATAGAGATACAGATAGATACAATTATTTAGCATATTTTCTATTATTTTCCAAAGTCATGATTTTCTATTGAAAAAAGAGATGAAAACATCAACCATACTCCCATTAAACTTCAAAAATGGAAATGCATACCAAATACGTGCTGTTGTTTTTAATTTTTCTTTTTTTAATACATAAATAAGCATAAAATGGTAATTGAGTGTTTGTTGAAAAATTAGACACAATTTTCAATTTAATTTCTCCAGGATAAAAAAAAATTTCAGTTTACATCTATATTAGCATGATATATGGTTAAACCATAGTCTCCATACCCCTTAAAAGAATGAGAAAGAAATCAACATTTCTTGAATACTTACCTGTTATGTCTCAGGCAGGTACTAGATAATTAATTAATAAAAAAGATATTATCTTTATTTGGAGATAATAGAACGGAATCTCAGCAAAGTTAAATAACTCAAAGTCATGCAGGTGGTAAATGGAGAAACTGGGATTTGAATGTAGATCTGTGTGACCTCAAGTTCTGTGTGTTTCCTACTTCCTATATTCACATGCACCTTTACAACTTTATTCTTTCAGTAGCTCAAAAGAATTCCTTGCCCTTTTGTGCCTATATTAATCTTATTTTTTATTACATGGTACATAGGATGCTGCTTGTTTAGATGGTATCTATATGTCTTCTCTGGAAAGTGCTGTTTATCTATTGGTAAGGTATAGACTATGTTGAATTTCTTCTGCTTGTGTTTGTTTTCTGTGTATATTCTTGTATTTTCCAGTTCTCCTGATACCAATTATGAATCCTCTGTGCCTCTCAGAAATTTTTATCATGGTATATTAAAAAATGTTTTCCCTTTTGTCTAGAAATCCTTCATCCTCTAATTCATTAATTTAGAAAATATGTATTTTATGCTAGACACTGAGCTAGTAACTGAAGCACTCCTAAAGCATATCCATTTTATTAAGCAGGGACTGCCAGTTTAGAGTTAAACATTTTGCTTTTATTTGATAGATCATTTTTTCATGATTTCTAACTTTTTCTTTCTTGATTTCAATTACAAATTATAGCACATTTTTGATACTCCTGATAATTTATAATAATGTGCGGTCTCAAAAAACTGAGCCTGCTATTCCATTATAAAAAGATTTATTACCATAATTTCTCTATTCTTAAATTAATTTACAATATTATGGTATATAATTATAGTATTTTATAAGACTTTCAAAGATATATACTAGGGGACCTTTGTGTGATTTTAAAACACTTTCAATTATTCCAATAAAACAGCATTGCTAACTTTATCTGAATATGACTTTTTAAAATGAAAAAGAAAAAAATATAGAGGCCAGTCATAACTACTGTGATGAAAAGAGAAAAATGTGGTGGAAAGTTATAGATTTGAATTTATATTTAGTAGTAGAGAAGAACAGATAAATATAGATCTCTAGATAATCAGTAAAATAAATATTTTTTCTCAGACTCCAAAAAAAATTGAACATTTTTTTCTTACCTTGGCTTATCTATTTTGGCATAACCAACCACTCCTTGGAACGTCAACCATTTTATTGTATCTCTAGATTTGTGGTTCGGGAATTTGGTCAGGGCTCAGTTGGCAGATTTTATTACTCCATGTGGCACTACAGTTTATTAATGGCATTCATGTGGTGGATGAAATATTTAGGAGGGTCCAATATGGCTTCATTCACCTGTCTGACACCTTTGCAGGAATAGTGTCAAGGCTGGTCTTAGCTGGGACAGTCAACTACAGGTTGTATAAATGGCCTTTCTAATACTTTAATTTCAGAGTAAATCCAACTTCTAACCTGGAACTTCCGTATTCGCAAAGATAGAGTTTTGAAAGACTTAGGCAGAAGCTGCAAGGTTTCTTATGACTTAGCTTCACAAGTCCGAAAACATCACTAGTGCCATTAGTTAAGTAAGTGACAAACTCAAGCCCAGATTCAAGGGGAGAGGGATTAGGCTCTGTTCCACAATAGGAGGAGTATCAAAGTATTTTTAGCCATCTTTAATCTATCACATTTATCTTTTGATATATGCAATGTACTCTAAGTTAGGCAACCGGTTAATTTTTAGCAACAGTTTCTAGCCTTGAAGAAATTATAATTGTTGAGGTAACACAACATGTAATAAAGCAAACAAAAGATAAATATATAAAAAATCACCTAAGTATTTACAGTTAACATCACTGAAAACTGCCTGAATGTGACTGCAAGTCAATTTTTAATATTTATACAGATTAAATCAATTGGAAATATGTTACTCTGAAATTGATGGGATGAAAATACTGGAGTTTACACCAAGAAGAGAAAGTTGCTTATAGTTTATGTTTTCCCATACTTTGAATTGTTCAGCTCTGCTAGTGATCTAATTTGCATATCCTATGTTTCTGTGCCAAGTTACAAATCAGTGAGCAGAACAGTTGTTTTTAGGACTATGACTCCTTTTTAGAGAAAAGAAGCAAAGGAGTTCTTACCAGTTGATAAATTTTGACCTCAAGGCATATTTCCCTAGGATGCCCAAATTGAATTATTTTATTCTCATCTCCTTAATGAGCTTACTGAAGGGTGGACATCTCTGGTTCTTCCTCCAGATGCCATGGTTCCTGTTCATAAATTTTTCACATTTCTACTATCTACTACTTCTCCTAAAATGACACCTACTGCAAAAATTAAACCCAACTGACAGTAACAAAAATGAGATGCCTTCTCTTTGCTCTTTTCTAGTAGAACATTAGTTGGACCTTTCCATAAGGTTGAAAAGCATCAGAAATTAAAATAAAGATGGCCCAGTCTATTTTTACAATGACTATAGAATAGTTATGATCGTATTTAATTTTACATAAACATGAATATATTAAGCTAGAATACAAGAATACTACAGCCAGAGAAAATTGAAATAAAGTTTGAATAGACTTAATTATCTAAATTACTATCAATTTCTATCATTCCAAAGTACCCAAAGCAGTACAATTTTGTCCTAAGCCTCTAAACACTCAACCAAATAGTGAGACTACATATATTCCTACAACCCCCAATGGAGGCACTGAGATTGCACATGCTTTTGCTAATTTAAAGAGGGACTTTCACACTGGGATGCATTAAAAAAAGAACATTTAAATAAAAAGCAATTTGCTTTGCTTGTAATTGAATTCCCCTTGCTGTTATTGCTAATTATTGACAATATTTGTGATTGACTAAGAAGCTTTTGCATTTAGAGACAAATTATTTTTCTGCAAAATCTTAGAAGACAGTAGCTTTTGTTTTTTTTATTTCACAGTCTGTTACCATGGAAATAATTGTGATTTGAGAAATGTATCAAAACATTCAGAAAAAATACTGTATACAGAGAATTCCCTTACCTTCACTTCTCTGGGCATTGTACAGTCTTGCACAGTAAGTGCATGATAATCACTTCTCACATTTATATAATGTGCCTTTGTTTTACAATGTCCTACTCAGCGTTCCCCAACCTTTTTGGCACCAGGGACAGGTTTCATGGAAGATAATTTTTCCATGGATGGGGGGCCGGGTGGTTTCAGGTTGATTCAAGCGCATTACATTTATTGTGCAGTCAGTCCTCTCTGCTAATGATAATCTGTACTTGCAGCTGCTCCCCAGCACTATCATCACCACCTCAGCTCCACCTCAGATCATTAGGCATTAGATTCTCATAAGGACCACACAACCTAGATCACTCGAATGCACAGTTTACAGTAGGGTTTGTGCTCCTATCAGCCCTGGCTGATCTGTCAGGAGACAGAGCTTATATGGTGATGCCAGTGATGGAGAATGGATGTAAACACAGCTGGAGCTTCACTCACGTGCCAGCTGCTCACCTCCTGCTGTGCAGCCCAATTCCTAACAGGCCACAGATCCATATCAGTCTGCAGCCAGGGTATTGGGGACTGTAGTCCTACATAATAGAGTATGGTATATGCAACTATAAAGGAAAAAGTAGTAAAGTAAATTAAACCCAATAAATGGAACTATTCTTTACTTTAGAATAAATTTATAATTAAATTAGAATACAAATTGCATTTTTAATCTTCTCAACTTTGAGAAGATATTTATAAATAGTAGTGATCTCAATAAGAAAATATCTCGTCAATGCTTTATTTTAAAATACATTTCCTATTCTTGAGGTTATCCAATTAGCTGATATTATCAACCTTTTTTGCCAGTTTTTATTTTTTGATGTGAGTAGATAATTAGTCCATTTGCCTGGTAGGACAAACATCTTCTCTTCCCAGAGCATTAAAAGAGGATTCTGTACTTTCCACATGATTCAGTATGATTTGAAAGAGATCCCTGAAAACATTTATTTCACAGAGAATTTTACCTGAGATAGCACTATTAGAAGCCTAATGCATGTGGATCCAACTTGGAAAAAAAGGGAATGTAGAAAATACATGAAATATTAATACCTTAGGGTGGATGAGAGAGGAAGAAATTAGATAGACACAAGAGGTTTGGTTCCTGACTTTCCGGTTTCTTGATCCAATTCCTGGAGGATAGAACTGTCTTTCCATTTTGCTCCACTCCTTTCTTTCAACTCCACTTCCATGTTACCAGGCTGGGAACTTATATAGGCAACAGTGTTTAGGTACAAATTCTCAAAAAGCCCTTTTATTCTCATAGTCAGCTTCTGTATAATCGAAATGTATTGACATCTCAGGTGTCTTTAATTGGAAATTTTGCTCTTTTGGCAAAACCAGACATTCTGATAATTTGAATGTCGGTATTTGGAAGAACAGGAAGAATTTCATGGAATTATCCAATGAACTGCATACCCCAGTCAACAGCCGTTAGTGAAAAATAGGATAATCCCTTCTGTTAGAAGGCAGGACTGGGGTTATTGTGTAGTTCAGGTCCATTTTCTCAAAAGAAATTTAGGAGAGAAGATGCCTTGTTATAGATCTATAATGTTACATGATTCCCAGGGTGACATTAATTACTGTGTAACCCTTTGCAGCTACATACGTACCAACACTTGCCTTCCCAAAAAGGATTTTGGAAAACATATGATCCCCAAAGCCCTGAGTAGGGAGAGACTTACTTAAACAGCAGAGAGGTGACATAGTTACAGTAACCCAATGCAAAGAGTATTTATAGGAGCCAGATTAACTAGATTAAGAAAAAAAATGCTATTTTAAGATTGGAAAATGTCAAAAAGCATACAGAACCAGAGGAATGCTTAATCTCAAAATACTTCAACTGGAAGGGATAAGATTATGGCTTTCTGAACTGAGGGTTAGGATGCTGGCCCACTCCCACAGCTATACCTATCAAAAGTAGCATTGAGAAAAGCTGCAGCCTTGCCAGCTAAAGTTTCAGAGATCAGAGCTAGGGAAGATGCTGGAAATTGAAAGTGAAATTATGGTAGCATGAGAGCTGAAGAAAGAATAAGATCCAAATTCAATGTATAAACTGCCCAAATCTGTGGCTGATAGCTAAAATACCTGTGAGCAGAGGAGCTCCTAAGAGACACGTTGATCAAACAGGGAGGAAACAGAAAACATTTCACTAATGAGAGATATAGTTATACAGAACTGTATCTGTGAATTTGATGTTTTCCTTAAATGATTATAGTTCCCCAGTGGTGCATAGCTTGAGTGGGAGAAAGGTGAAGCCTGATAGCTGAAAGTGTCAAAGTCGAGAGATGGAACCAGAAGAATAGCTAAAAATTTTAAGGGAGGTATTCAAAACTACAAAATCCTCAGTTGACCACCAAATTTTGCAGGTACATGGGAAACCAAAGGGGACTCAGATTAAGACAGCAACAGCAGGAAGCCAAAAGAATGGAGTAGAGATATGAACAGTTGCATACAGTGCAGGGGATAATGTTTGCAGTTTGAATCACTGTTGACTAGAATTAAAAAAAAAAAAGGATCCTCAGAAGAATACAACAGAATATGGAGTTGATATAACATGTTATTTTCAATGTTCAATATTCAATCAAAAGTTATAAGACATGGCCAGGCATGGTGGTGGTTCATGCCTATAATCCTACCACTTTTGGGAGGCCAAGGCAGGAGGATCCCTTGAGTTCGAGGTTGCAGTGAGCTGTGATCTTGCCACTGCACTCCAGGCTGGGTGACAGAGCAAGATCCTGTCTCCTGTCTCAAAAAACAAACAAACAAAAAAAAAGAAGAAATATATACTCAGGAAAATATGCAGTAAGTAGACACTCAAAAAGGCTTTATTGTTGGATTTAGCAAATATTTTACAAGGTATGTTTCATAAATATGTTGAATAATTTTTAAAAAAATGTTCATAGAATTGAAGAAAAACATGCCATCAATGAATAAATATCTGGAATCAACAAAGAATAAAAAGTATTAAATAAATTTTAAATTATGGAGTTGAAGAAGATGAATAAAAAATAAATAGCAAATTGGTGGATGTAAAACAATCACAGAGATAATTAAAAATTGTAATATTTAAATATTTCAATTAAAAACCAGAGGTTTTGAGACCTGATTTAAATTTTTAAAGCAAGGGAAAAAAGCAAGAACCAATTACATGTTGTCTACAAAAGACACATTTTAAACACGAAAATAAATAGACAAACTAGATGACTGGAAAAGGATATACCATGAATGCTTTAAGCATAAAGTAGCTACAGTGATTATATTAATAACAGACATGATAGATTATAAATACATATCTACATAACAGAGCTTCAAAATATATGAAACAAAAATTGGTGGAGCTCATGGGAGAAATAGATAAATCCAAACTCATCTTTTGGAGATTTTATCATACCTCACAGAGTAATTGACGAACCAATTAAACAAAAATTTAATAAGAGTATAAAATATCTGAATGATACTCTCAGTCACTGTACTCGGCTACATGAACAACTGTGGAATACACAGTATCTATCATCAAGATAGAGACTATGCTATGCCATAAACCAGTCTAAAGAGTTTAAAGTTTAAACTTTTAAAATTCATTTATTTAAATTTTAAATATGTTCTCTGACCACAAAGGACTTAAATTAGATATCTCTCCCAATCTCTCATTTTCTCTGTCTTTCTCAAACACACACACACACACACACACACACACACACACACTGGAACAACCCAAATATCTAAAAAGTCTATTCTAAATGGCCTATGGGTCAAAGAAAGAAATTAAATGAGACATTTTCAATATAGAACTAATGAAAACTCAACATAACAAAATTTATGGGAGTTAAAAGCAGTTAAAGCTTGATTGAAGGGAAATTTATATCATCAAATACATATATTAAAGAAAAGGAGAGATATTTAAAATCAATATTATAGTTTTGTATCTTAAAAGAAACTAGAAATAGAAAAGCAAATTAAACCCAAATTAAGCATAGGAAAATAAGAAAAAGAAAAATGAAGAGAATAAATAACATCCATTTTTTTGAAAAGACCGATAGAATTGAAAAACCTTTAATTGGATTGACCAGGAAAAGTATGAGAAAGAAAGAGACAAAGAGACAGAGCAACAATAGAGTGAAAGAACAAAAGCAAAGATTACTAATGTCATAAATAAAAGGAGAATTAATAGAGAACTATATAAAATTAAAAATGTACTAATATTATGAAAAACTTCTTGCCAATGATTTTAACAATTTAGATAAAATGGACAATTCCTTCAGAGACAGAAACTTCTAGTGCTCACTTCAGAATGAATAGAGAACATGAATAGCACTGTAACTATAAAATGAATTAAAATAATTGAAACCACAAAGAAAAATTAGGCTTTACTGGTAATTCCTACCACATATATAAGAAAGAAATAATAATACCATTCCTACATAAACTCTTTCGGAAAGTAGAGAGGAAAGACATGTTTGCCAACACATTTGATGAGGCCAGAGTTGCCCAGGTTACAAAATGAGAAAAATATATTCCATGGAAAGAGAACTACAGACCAATCTACTACATGAACGTAGACATAACAATTCTTATAAAAATTTAGTAAATTGAATCTAGCGATAAACCAATGGATAATATACCATGTAATGGTTAATTTTATGTGTCAGCTTGAGTAGGCTAAGGGATCCCCACATAGGTGGTAAAATATTATTTTGGATGTGTCTCTGTGGGTGGTTCTAGAAGAGATTAGCATTTAAATGAATGGACTAAGTAAAGAAGATCCATCTTCACCAATGTGAGCGGGCATCACCCAATTTGTTGAGGGCCCCTGTAGAACCAAAAGGCAAAGGATAGGTGTATTCTGTCTCTCCTTGAGCTGTGACATGCATCTTCTCCCATCTTGGGCCATTCATAATAAAATTCTGTCAGAAAAAAAAATTTCTGTGTTTGAGAGTTACTTCCTCAAGCTAATTAAGAGCACCTATGAAAAACTCACAGTTAATCTCACCCTTAGCAAAATACTAAATTTCCCCCCTAAATCAGGGAACAAGGCAAATATATATAATCTCTGCATTTCTATTTACCATTTTACTGGAAGATCTTGTGAGTGTAAAAGGAAAGAAAAATAAATAAAAGACACAGAAAGAAAATTTCTCTTTATTTATAAATGTCATGATCATCCCTTCAGAAAATGCTATTGAATATAACAAAAAGTAATAGCATTTATAACTGTAGTTGGCAAGGTCGCAGGATTTGGATAAATATTCCAAAATTAATTTTATTTTTATATCTTATCAATATACAAGTGAAAATTTAAAATTTCGCTTGCAATATCATTAAAATATTAAATGCACAATGTTAAGTTTTATAAAATTCATGAATGTAGCATGCCGAATATGAAAGTTCAAGAGAAATTACAGTACTGGATAACAACATCAACAGGTTCTCATGACTCTCCAGACTCATGGAGTCAATGCAATGTCAAGCAAAACCTAAGAAAGCATTTTAATAACATCTGACAAACTTATTCTAAATTTCAATTATAAATGCAAAGGTCCTAGAATACCCAAAGCATAATGAATAAGAAGCAAAAGTATTGGACAATATATATTATCTGATTTCAAGACTTAGCATAAACCTACAGTAATCAACACAGTGTGGTATTGGCATGAGAACTGGCATTTTGTTCAACAAAATAGAATAGAGAGTCATGAAATAGACCCACACATATATGATCAACTAATATTGAAAAACGGTGCCAAGGTAATCAAATGTAAAAGAACAATCTTTCCAACAAATTGTGCTGGAATAATTGGCTATGCATAGGAACAGAAACGAAGCTTGATACCTCATACATGTACAAACATTAATTAAAATGGATCATACACCTAAAGATGCGAGCTATAATTATACAACTTTTAGGAAAAGATTTCTCTAGGTAGGGCACAACCATAGCAGACAAAATGGATTAATTAGATTAGTTTTTATCTTAAAAAACACACAGTGAGTAAAATGAGAATCCAAGCCAAAGATTGGGAGAATATTTTCACAAAACATTTATCAAAAGAGAGAGTGAGAGAGATTCAGAAGACACATAAATTGCTGTAAAGTTCATTAAAAAAATATAAATATTCTGACTTTTTAAAAAAATATCAATTTTAGACAGTTCTTCAAAGGAAACATATGAATGGCAAACATTACATAAGATGTTCAACATTATTAGTTATCATAGAGCAAAAATTGAAACCACAATAGGATACCACTGTATATTTGGCAAATTTTTTTAATATAGTATAAACTTTACATGTGACTGTACAAAGACAATATCAGAAAATAAATTATAGGTATATTTTACTTGTTGAACCTAGATGCCAAAAATTCTAAATATAATATTAGCTAATTAAATCCACTTAGCTAATTAAATAATAAGCCCTGATCAATTATGGGTTATGATACATGCAAGATTGGTTTAATATTAGAAAAGCTATCATTCTATTCATTAGTATTCACTACACTACATTACCCTGCTGACCTAAATGAGAAACAGTACATGATTAACTCAAGAATGGTAAGAAACACATTTAATTAATTTCAAAATATACTTTATAATCTAGAAGCTTATTAAAGACTATATACCCAAATACTACAGGTAAAATGATTGACAGACTTTAGCATATTCCCATTTTAAATTGGGATTAAGACAATAATCTTTGCCCTATTATTTGTGTTTGAGATGCAACTGGAAATATGCACCATATTATAAGGTAGAAAAGCACAATTGTAATGCTTGGAGGGATAAATCTATCATTTCCCAGATGATGTATGTAATCATCTATGCAGAAAATTCAACAGATTCAGAAAACTATTAGAATGAAAGAAAAAAAGAAAACTATTAGAATGGATAATATATTTTAGTAGGCATATTAAATAGAAAAATAATAGCTTTCACCAGAAAATATCATAGTACCATAGTTCTAAGGTAAAATAAAGTGTCATTAACGATAGCAAACACAAAAATAAAGTTTTCTAAAAGTACCAAGAATGTACAAACTATTCAAAGAAAAAATTAAATATATTAATGATCTTAAAAGACAATCAAAATAAAGGAAATAATGCATACCGAATATGGATGGAAGTATTTCAACTGGATTTGTAGTGGAACCTAACATTCTAAAATTTGAGCTTAATAAAGTCCCATTAAGAGCTAGGGCACATTTATAAAGAACTAAGAGAGAAGGATCTATTTTACTAGATCTTAAAGAAAGAGTATAAGTTCATTGCAATAAAAATTAGTATTATGTTGGCATATTAGCCGATGAACTGACCGATATTACAGAATATGGAGCTCAAAAAAATATATATATATATCTATATACGGGAAGCTGAAATATGGTGACACTAGAATGTATCGAAGTAGAGTTTGCTTCTTCAGCACATGCTCTCTGGAAAACTGTATTACATTACATGGAAACTAAAGAAAACTTAATCTTTATTTTACTATATAAAAAGGTGAATTTCAAATGATTAAAGTGAAATGATAAAGCTAATAGAAGAAAATGTTTGAAAATATCTTTATGAGCTAAGGCTGAAGACTCCTCTTTAACCAGACTCAAAAAATTACAAACCAGATTTTAAAATGATGCATTTTACTACATCCAAATTAAAAATTTTTGCTTCACTAACTTTACAGATAGATGATATACCGTGGTAAAACATTTGCGGTGTCTAAAACAGATTAAGATCTAGAATATATAAGGAACTCTGTTGAGTTAAAAATGCAGTAGAGCATGGAAAGCAATATAAAAAAGGCAATTCACAGAGGGAGTGCTCAAATACTAGTAAAGATATGAAGATATTTTCAAACTTACTAATGATCAAAAGAAAGCAAATTAAACAATCGCTTGTATCCATCAGAATCATTCACGTTAGAAAGAAGGGTCTTAGAATTTATTTTCAAGGATGTAGAGAAAAAGAAACTCAATAGCCATTTTTATAACCACAAATGATATTCTCATGCTACTAAGTGATCTAGCAGTATCTATTTAAATGAAGAATGTGTATTCCTTATTACCTAGCAACCCCTTCCCTGGGTATGTGCACACAACTGTATGTGTATGTGTGTGTGTGTGTGAGATGTCTATATATAATGAATATGCATATATATTGTACACTATATATATAAGCAAAAACTTTATAGCAATTCAGAGGTTAGAAATATAGTGTCTAATAAAGATAGTAAGAATGAAAGTGAATCAAAATCATAACACACCACTTTATACAAAGACACTTTCATGTTTAAAGTAAGACCTCAAATACATTTACATCAGTTTTTATCAAGGAGGAAAAAATGGAATGAAACTGGAAAATAACATAAAACGAGAGAGTCAAGCACAATCCAGTACAAGTGTGTGCTCTGAAGGGAGAAAAATGGTTGCTTTCATATATGAGGTCAAATAAGAAAAACAAAAGAAAAATTTACAATTCATGCAGATGTTTGTGACAATTCTAAATTTCATGAAAGATTGTCATGTAAATGGTAAATTTCCTAAAAAAAATCATCTGATGAATATTTCATGTTAATACGAGTCTTCACAAAAATGATCTTGTCAATTCCCAAAATTCTCTTAGGCAAAAAAAAAAAAGACTTTTTAATTATATCACTGTATGTGCCTTATCTACATTATGTCTGCTCATTACCATCTGTGTGTTTTGAATAACATAAAGACAGGCGTTTTGTAGGTATGAACCTGGTTAAAATTTAGTGTTTTGTTTCTTATTATTTATATTATGTGGTAAGTGCTATCTATGGTTTAAGAAGAGGGATTTTTTTAAAAAGGCATAAACTAAGATTTTAGAGGTTAGAAAGTTGTTACCAGGTTAGTCTTTGGAGAAGAGAAAGCGACATTTCTGTTTTATAAGGTATATAGGAAGCAATTGGCTTTAATAGTGCAAGCTGCACATTAAGAGGCAGGAGACAATTAAGTGTTCGGTGTTATATTTATGCAAAGCAATTTCTAAGGCTCCTCTTAAACCATTTTGCGTGAGCTATTGCATATTTCAAATTTGCCTTTATTCAATTTCCTTCACTTTTAGTGGCTGAATATAACATTAATGAAAAAGAGAGGAAATGAGACTGGAACTTACAAACCTATAAATAAAACCTTAATATTTGTTCTCTTTGAAGTTGCTCTCGTCGGAATAGAGGCAACATAGCTTATCACAGAAACCTTAGCCAGGAACTTCCACACGTTATGGAATGGGCAAAGTTCATGTATTCAGCTTCTCTTTATTGATTTTGTTTCTTCTTATTAAAATAAGATATGTTCTAAATATATTTCAGTAAATTTAGAATATAAAAAAATTAAAATGATCCATATTCCCACCACTCATATAAAACTATGGAGATGTATACACTTGTGTGAGGCTAACAGCAATCTGACCATGACACTTTTAACATTTTTACATCTCAATAGTAAGCTAAAAATAATATCCTTTCAGATGGAAATGCCTCAACTTATTTAACAAGGTTATACAGATTATTAAAACTGTATTGAGAGTTATGCTGCTGTCAATTACCTGGTGATAAGCATTCATGCACATAATTTGTTTTTCAAATTAATCATTGTCGCTTTATTTTAGATATGCATTTTGTCAAGAGTATATTGTATTTTGAAATTTTACTCCATTGTGAGAGTTTGTGTTTTTATTGTGGTTTTAAAAATTAATTTAGGGTTATTGGGAAAATGGATATGCTTGTTCTGTAAATTTGCTTTATGATTTCTGTCATTTCCCACTATTTTTCTCCTTTTATTCTATTGATTTGGAAGGGAAGTATCCATTTTTTTCCTCCTAGTGCTTGCCTTCAAATGTTTAGAATTTTTTTTTTTAATTTTGTAATTTAAAAATTTTTATTGAGTAGTAATTCACATGTAGTAAAGTACAAAAGCCTTAAGTTTATTATAAGGCTGTAGTAATCAAAACAGCTTGGTACTGGCACAAAAATAGAGCCATTGACCAGTGGAACAGAACTGAGAACCCAGATATAAAACCATCCTCATATAGCCACCTAATCTTTGACAAAGCAGACAAAAACA
>CAUYRB010060177.1:0-24012 GCA_963574695.1 Propithecus perrieri | reverse complement strand
GTTCTGTAGGAGTTACAAGTCACAGCTGCAACTTTACTTTGAAGCAAGTATAACAACATTAATTTTAGCTAAAATACATTTGACATCTCATTATGGAAGCCATATCGCATTCCACACAGGAAGCACTGCTGGGCGGCTCAGAGCTCCGGCGCGCTCCGACCCTCTGGCCCAGGCTACTATTTTATCTCATGGACACCTGTGTGAAAGGCACCGTTTTCTTCCTTACATTCTTAGGTGCCCTAACGAAGGCGAGATAGCGGGTTCAGGGTCAGATAAGGGTCAGCTGAAACTTTCCACTCTCTTAAGCAAGCAAGCATAATACAGAAGCTAATGGCTGGTTATTTGCTGCTTATGGTCTCTAGGCCCTAACGAGAAGCGTTTACACAAATAAAACTGTCAGCAGTACGTGGCCAATTGCGTATCAGAAATATAGGTAGTACATAAAGGCAACGAAGAGGGTCACATCTTGGGCAATATCGTATAATTGGGTTCTAAGATCAAGAGCTCAAGGTGTAGTCTGGCTAAGGTCTGGGTTGTTCTGTGCGTAGCACCTGTCTGAACACATCTAGAGAGAGAAACGAGGAACAGAGTGCAGGACAGAGGTGACTCACAGCGCTGCCCAGGGAGAGTGGCTTCACTGGCTGAGTAGACGCGAGGCCCTCGGCCCTCTTTCAGTGTGCGCGGTGGGGACGGCCGCGCGCTGACTTCGGCGAGTGCCTCCTGGCAGGGCTGCCCTCACTCACAGGCAGTCCCAAGCTAGGAGGAAGAGAAATTCTGACACAGGCCATGGAAAGACTATGCAGTCAGACTGTAGGCCGAAGAAGAGCGTGTGCTGGCCGGGCAGTGTGGCGTCTGCCCCCGGATAGCCACGTTCCTTTTCAAGGGGATGAACTGGTGTTTTGCTCACACGACACTCTGCTGAGCTGAACATCTGCAAAGCTAGTCGGCTTCCAGTGTTTTGGTAAAATCCTGGTTCTGGGAGCAGAAAAGTGAGCAACAGGTCTCGGAACAAGGGTACCCAGGGGTGCAGCCTAGGAGAGGCCCGTCTGCCTTGGCCGGCTCCGCACCAAGCTGAGAAGTGTGCGATGGATCTTCCCATCAGACACCGGGCTGCCGTCTGCCAAGGACGGTACAACTGAGTTGACGGCTCAAGTGAAAACTAACCCAAGCACTGAGCTCCAAAAGACATATCACATATATCCAAGCTTCAAAAGGATATTTGGTAAGTGCATGATTAATGCCCGGTGCAGATTTACTCAAATTAAATTTTATTTTGAGGTGGAAACATGATGCTGAGATAGAGGTAAACAGAGTTTCTGTGTCACCACCATAAAATGCAACAACAAATCAATGGAATAGAATATTTTAAAAAATGTTTGTAAGCTTTTTTTGATGTAGAATACATTAATTCAATTCAAATTAACATTTATTAAACAATTACTATATGTAGGAACTAAGCTAAGCACTTATGTCTACAGGCGTGTGTGTATGTTAGATGTGTGTGTGTAGTTATCTGTTCCTGGTTCTTGGTGTGCTCTTGGCCCAAGAATGACAGTGTCACGGCAGAGATGACAGGGAATAGACCGACAGGCACACAGAAATATTGGCAAAACAGGTTTATGCGCCAGCGGGCTCAGATGGGGACTTTTCCTCCCAAATTCTGAGCACCAGACAAAGAGCACTGCAGTCTTTTATACACTCTGCTTAAGGAGGAGGGGCTCGGCTACAACAGGGTTAACTTTAGTGAGGCAGGGTCCTGAGCTACTTTACAGCCTGGTACGCTAATTGCTGCAGGTGATTTATAAGGGCAAGGTCGCAGGGGAGGAGGAGGAGGCCCAGGGAAGGATCGCAAGGGAGAAAAACCCGGTAGTGGAACTTCCTAAGAATTCCACTTTAGTGGAATTTTCCAATTTTCCACTTCAACAGGACACACTAAAAGCAAGGCAAGCACGAAACGAGGTTTATTGAGGAAGGACAGGTAGGTTTACAGAGCAAGAGCAAGATACGTGCGCTAACAAAAGGGCTCTGGTCATGGTTTGGGGTCTTGTGTTCTAGTGTCTGGATCGGGCCCTCCTCGTGGTCCAGACGTCACCGCTGATCCAGTGCGACGGACAAGGTGATTAGCCTTAGGTTCCTCCAGGTCACTTTCCGGATCCTACCGCGCCTGCTGGCTGGGGAATTCCCTGCGTTCCTTTGCGGGTTAGCAGGGGCTCCTCCTTCCCCAGGGGTGGTAGTGGCTAGAGGCAGGGTTAAGCCCCCGCCTTTGTCCTTCTTCCCCAGGTGGGGCAATTGCTCGGGGCTAGAGGCAAGGCAGCACCATGGCGGGGCACCCGCTTTTGTCCCTAGGAGAGTCGAGGTCCCTTCCTATCTACCCGACATTGTGAAAATGAGAAATTCAAAATCTAAGCTGTTGGGACTTTAAAATATTTTGAGCCTTAAGGGAGTGTGATTATGGGGCTCAAGACAGGTGAGCAGCTGGCTGTGACCTGGGCAGCCTTTGTTTCTCCGATTAGATTAGCCTTTTCCTTACCCACGTTGTTTGTAAAATGTAAATGGCTAAAGGGAGCCAGGGAAGACCCCTTCCCTCCTCCTGTTGATCTCACTATACATTAACTTCCCTCTGGCCTTCCCCACACAAACACTTCATGACTATCAGCTTGTCTAGGATGGATGTTAAATACCCTCTTTTCAATTGGAAAGAAAATGACAACAAGCTGTAAAAAAAAAAAACAAACAAACTGTATGGGAAAGAAAACAAGCTGTAACTAATTAAATTGTTGTAACTCATAAATCAGCCTTGTATAGAAAATGTTATAATCCCACTAAATTTCTTTGCTTTCCGCCGGTATAAGCAAGACCTGAACTTTTACCTTGGAAGGAACCCTGACCCCTTTCTCTGGAGCCCGTTTCCCTGGACGGCTATTCCCAGCTTTTCGCTTGAACAAACTCTTTACGACTGGATTCTGATCCTTTCAATTATTATATTTCAGGTTGACAGTGTGTTGTGTGTGTGGTATGTGTGTGGTTGTGTGGTGTGTCGTATGATGTGTATGTGTAGAGTGTGTGTGCGGTGTGTTTGGTGTGTGTGTACTGTATGTGTGTGTGATGTATGGTGTGTGTGCATAGTGTGTGTGGTGTGTGTGAGGTGTGTGATTGTGTACAGTGTGCGAGGTGTGTGAAGTGTGTGGCGTGTGGCGCGTGTACAGTGTGCGAGGTGCGTGAAGTGTGTAGCGTGTGGTGAGTGTACAGTGCGTGAGGTGTGTGAAGTGTGTAGCGTGTGCTGCGTGTACAATGTGCGAGGTGCGTGAAGTGTGTGGCATGTGGCGCGTGTACAGTGTGCGAGGTGTGTGAAGTGTGTAGCGTGTGGTGCGTGTACAGTGTGCGAGGTGTGTGAAGTGTGTGGCGTGTGCTGCGTGTACAGTGTGCGAGGTGTGTGAAGTGTGTAGCGTGTGCTGCGTGTACAGTGTGCGAGGTGTGTGAAGTGTGTGGCGTGTGGTGCGTGTACAGTGTGCGAGGTGCGGAGTGTGCGGGTGGGGGAATACAGGGATGTGTGACTGATGCTACTTTCTGTCTGGCAAGTGTCGATAATACAGGGAGAGAGATGAATCATGTCTTCAACATAAGGCGAACTGTGAAGAATCCTTTAAGAGAAATTAAAATGTTTTACGTGGCTATCAGGAGTGATGCATTGTGTTGGTTTGGAGAAACTGGGAAAAGCTGTAGAGAGGAATTGATGAGATTGGCGACCCGCGCAACTTTTCCAAGGGCCCAGGTCGCTGTCGCCTGTCTCCCGTGGCACTCCTCCCAGTGAGTGCTCTCAATTGCCTCACCGAGGATGTCCTCGTTGCTAAATTCAGCTGGTACTTGTAGGTCCTCATCTAAGCAGACTTCACAGCCTTTGCCATTCTTCCCCACCCTGCCCTCTTTGGAGGATGCTCCATGTTCAGTTTGGGCTCCGATCCCACCATGATGAGGCCTCCCCCACTCAGTCGCTGTGCTCGGGAGAAAGACCCCCTCCCGGAGCCACTCCTGGGATCACCCAGCAAAGGTACAGCTATTAAAAACAGCACCTCGAAAAAACGCATCAGCTAGAAGTGGGCACTGCAGAGATGAGCCCAGACGTGCGGACGGGGCACTCAGACCGAGCGGGCACAGCCGCAGGAGCCAGAGCGCCCGTTCATTGGCAGGAGGAAGCAGAAAGTGGTCTCGGCGTGCGCTGCGTCCTTGATGACAGCGTCCTTCCCGCGGCTGTGCTTCGGAAGTCACGGCTGTTCTTTCTCACGCTCCCTTTTACCACGAACTTCCTTCCACTTTACGAAACAAAGGAACAAGCTGAGATACTGGAACCTGGCCTTCCTGTGTTAAACATGCCTCTGCTGAGGGTGAAGAAGACATTAGCAAGCATTTTGGCCACGACTGGAATGTTCTGAATTCTGATACGCTGCGGAGTGAGTCGTGTGAGGTGCCAGTGTTGAGTTCGTGATCGCGTCCTTCGTGCCCAAACCGTGGTGGGCAGGGCCTCCCTCTGTCAGAGTCCCCGAGAGCAGAGCCTGCCGAGCACCAGGGAACGTGTCGAAGGCCACGAGGGCAGGGCGTGCATCCGTCTGGATACCGGCTCGTGGCAAAGCTCCAGGCCTTATGTGAAGTATCCACGAAGTCGAATGTTAAAGATTTATAAAAAGCAGACCAGGAAGCAGCGTCCCGCTCCCAAACGAGCCCTCTGCGTTCTCTCCACTCTCCGAGATGACACAGCCCCTCGCACTGGCCCATCTCTCAGGCTGTGTCTCGGTTTACCATTTTGCGTGGTTTCAAAGAGAAGGAGGTGGAAAGATTTATGTTTACTTCCGGCATTATAAGTTTGCAAAAAAGTCACACACAGCAGAGATACATAATTGTTTTATATTTTCAAAAACCATTATTCAGACTCAAGGGAAGAACATTTTTTTTCATCCACATTTGCCAGATTACTGGAGACTGTGTGTGTATTGCACTTAATAACAATGAATAAATATTTTGTAAGTTCCGTATTTGCTAATGACACAGTAGCATCTCTTCTTTTACCTGTTTATTTCCACAGAGAGGAAATTATACTCGTAATTATACTCTCAAAAGCAGAGCACGTCCCCATGTGTGAGTGGGGCAGCCCTCACTACCACACCTGCCGGTGCCTGGATCTCGGACTTCCAGCCTCCAGAACCGTGAGAAACAAGTCTCTGTTCTTTACAAAGTACCCAGTCTCACGCATTTTGTTATAGCAGCACAAACGGATTAAGATGGGGCATGTCGGCAAAAATGTCTGCAAACCCTGCTCTCTGTCGCCTCGAACACAAGCACGAACGGTCTCGAGTGGGGTCCTGGCTCCTCAGTCTGTCTTTTTGCTCCTTCACTGAGCCCTATGTCACGAAAGCCACTGGGGGCTGTTTCGTATTTACATGCAGATGCTGCAGACTGGGTAGATCTCCTTGAATTTTAAAGCAGAGATTCTGTTTCCTAGCCTTCCCAGTAAAGAATATGTTAATAGTTTGTGAGGATTCTGCGTGTTGTGGCACTTGCGGTGCATTGTCACGTGCCGTGTTCCCCACGCAGACAGGACACCTCTTATTCACCTCTCTTGTGCAGGAAGGTAGCGGCGCTGGATGAGAGCATGTTCTCAATTATGGAAACTCTTTATTCTCCACTCTGACTCATGCAGATTATAATTTATAAGTTACAATTTACAGAGTTCATTCTTAATTTTATAACCACCTCAAAGAGAGACAGTACAAATTCCAGAAAAGGTAACTGGAGGTCGAGGTTACTCTGCAAGTGCGAGAGCAAAGGAGTGAATGGACTCTGAGAAGAATGGCACAGAGGGGCTGTCCCTGTCCCCAGCCTCCCGCCTGGTGGTGACGTCTTAGGCTTGCGGGATGAACTCTTAGGAGGTACCACGTCACAGGCAGCAGTAACTGTCCTCCCTGCTCTGGGGACCCTGTTGCCTTTTGCTGTGCTCAGCCTGATGCTGGACAAGGCCGGGGAGTCCCTCGCTCCTCCTGAACTCGACCTTGCTACACTGACATCTCTGTGGGACGCGATTTTTCTGCTCTTCCTCAGTAATACAAACCAGAGGTGGGATTGAGTCTCTGCTATGGGGAGTCAGTCTGCTCAAGGTAATGAACATGCAAGCCGCTTATCTAAGTTTAAAAATAAAAACTAAACCATGCACTTAGAAATGGTTAAGATGGTAAATTTTGTGATCCTTGTATGATACTGGGGACTGCTGGCTGTCTGTGTCGAGGATGCAGAGCCGCGACGCAGACTGTCGAAAGCTGGGAACACCCAACAAAACTGGGTTTCCTGCTCTCCTCCTGAGGTTACAGTTCTTCCCTGATAGGAGCAGGGCCATGGCTCTGAGTGAGGTGAGCGGCAGCTGGCAAGTGTAGGGCAGATGATGTGCAACATCAGAATTGAGCATGAAGTCGGAACGGGCTTGACGGTGAATGCAGTGCAGGAGCTCCAGCTGGGTGGCAGCCTGGAGCCGGGCTGTCGGAGATAAATTAGCCGACGGCCGCGTCTCGGCTGGGCAGCTCACAGGCTGGACAACCTTGGGCATGCCACCCCACTTTGTGGGCTGTTCATTTTGTCTCCTGTAACTTGGGGGATAGTAACCCTACTTACCTTAGAGGGTGATCATGGGCCTTGTGTGAGCACACGGCCGTGGTAAGTGGGCCGTTCCTGCAGCCTCAATGGCAGTGCTCTTGCAATCGCCAGCTGGTGTTTTTCCACCTACACATTTGGAAACCAACCACTTTGCAGTGTAGCTGGACACCCAGATATCAGCGCTGTATATGGAATAAAGGCCTGGAAAGAGGAGAATTACAGTAAAGAAAATAGTATGTGAAATTCATTTGCTCATGCCTTAAAACATTTCTTGAGTGTCTGCTACTTGCCAGACACTTCGAGTAGACAGTCGAATCACAATCTGAAGATTGAGCTGGGTTGTTAGGTTTGTGGTTGCGTTAATGGCACTCGGAGAAGCCGGGCACAGGCCAGGTCTCTGGATCAGGACGTGGACTGTACTTGGTGTGCCCAGCAGGGCATGCCCCGCAGACGGCACGCGGTACCCAGCTGCTGGAGAAAGGTTCTCACTGTGCCATTAAATGTGCCCCGGGCCAATCATTCGACTTTCCCAGCACTCGCCTTTCTCTTGTACAATGAGAATTTTGATTCAGATGCGAATTGCTAATTATTTTGCTCTGTTGGGCTGGGAGGGGCGGTGGTGAAGGTCTGCACCAAGCTGCCACTCGCAGGCCACAGACTCAGGGTACAAAGCCTGTGTTTGAAAGAGAACTTTGTCTTGTTTTAAGACTTCCTTCTACTGATGGCAGAAAATCAAATTCAGGTCAAGGCAGTTAATTCAGGCCTTTCTGGGTCAGGGCAGGGCGCCGCTTCCCTTTCTCCTCGAGGTGCTGCGCGTGCAGCACCCTGGGCATCTCCGTCGTCTGCGCTGGCGCCTGCTGACGCGAGCCTGCAGCCCCTCCTGTCTCTGCGCGCGCTACGTCTTCACGGCGAGGCCACCTGCCTGCCTCACTGTGGCCGTGGCGGAGTCCCATTTCTCATGCGCATTTTTCTCTTCGCTGCTTGGCGCATACATGACTCAAAATCAGTTACTGACTAAATAAACCTTTCCTCTCGGGGGCCGGAGGGCTGGGTCCTTGTGAGACGCTCAGGTGCTCTCCTGCTCCTCAACGTGGGGCACGGTCCTGGGCTGCTCTGCTGGGCCTTGTAGCCCCTTCCCTGCTGTGGCCGCCGCTGTGGTGCCACACAGGCTTGGCAGACACATAGCAGGTAACGCTTAGTTAAGCTTGTTAACGTAGATTCCTCTGATACCCTCTCTAGACAATAAAAGTCAAAGTTGTATTCAGCGGTTAACCTGGTTAACTTTTGTTCTTCCTGGGTGAGGCGGGGCGGGGGGGCCAGGATACCTCTTGCCTTTGTAAATCTGTGCCCTGCTTTTGGGCACATAGCAAGAGGGCAGAGAGCTTCCCTGAGAACCCGCTGCCTTCTCAGCCTCGGCCCCGGGGCAAGGCGCGGCCCTCCGGCTCTGTGATCCGCAGGCTTGCAGAGGGGTCTGCTCCTCTGTGCGGGTGTGCGCGGGGACAGGTGTGCACGGGGACAGGAGGCCCTTCTCCCCGCAAGGCGCAGACTCTGGCACCAAGCACTGCAGCTCTTGCCCTCGCTGCTTCGCCTTTCCCGACTCGCAGCGTCTTGGTCATTGTGTCCGTCTGTTCTCGGCGCCGGAGCCACCGTTTACCTGCCGCGTCTATTTCGGGCAAATCGTCCTATTTAGTAAAGACATGGATGGATCTAAATCAGGGCTTCGCAACGTTTTAGGGTCTATAAAGAACGCTATTTAAGAATAGCATAGGTTTCACGGATCCTCTTCCCAGAAAAATGTAAAGAAAAAGCGCACATTCACAAATTTAAGCACTATTTTGGGGGATTTATGGACTTTTTGAAGCAAAGGACTTAATGTCCGTGATGCTAACTGCTGGTCGCATCGGCCACCATGCAGAAGTTTCACCACCTGAATTTCCAGGACGCAAAAGACCTTTTAGGATAGAACATACGAAAACAATACAGCGCAGTAGAATCATAGAGAAATAGAACAGAATAACAGGAAAATTTTCTAGATGTCTTTGCTTCAAATATGAGGAAACTGAGGCCCAGACAGGAGAGACGATTGCCAGGTCACTCGGCCAGGGCGGGTGACGCCGGGGCTTGAGCTCCCAGGGCAGGTCGCAGGTCACCGACGCCAGGGTTCGCCCTGCAGCGCGGCGCTCTCCCGGCAGGAGGAGGCTGGTCCGCGTCAGAGAGACGAGGCTTGGCAGCCGCCCCTAGGCCGCCCGGTCTGGCTGCTCGCTCTGTGAGGTTGTAATTCTTTTATGAAAGAATTAAAACCAGGAACGAACTTTCTCCCTCCCTCCCTTCTCTCTCTTTTTTCTGGTTCTCGCTCTCCCTTTCTTCCTTCCTCTCTCACCCCGGTGTCATTCTTACGCCTGGGTGGTTTCTCACTGACTGTCGGAAGTAGTCACGGAGACAAAGTGTGAGGTGCAGCGTGTTTGTTGCGAACCCACACTGTGGAAGCGGAGGGAGCAGAGCCGGCCTCCCCCAGGGAGCCTGCAGCAAGCGCCGCCCAGAGTGGCGGCCTTTATACCTTTACCCCTCGCCGCGGGGCCCGCTCTCTGCAGCTGGGCCTGGCGAGCTGGACATCAGTCCCCTGCTGGGTCCGCTCCCACAGCCGGGCCGCACGCCTTCCCGAACCGGGACAGCTGGTCCCGGGTCTGCCACGGGCCACCCTGCGCCGCGCAGATCCACTTCGCCCTACACGTGTGGGCATCTGAATCCCCACGGGTCTGTCCCGACGGGCAATGGAGAGAAGTCAGCGGGACAAACAGTCCCGGTGGCTGCGGTTGACGCTCATCCCAGATGCCCCTTGCTCTCAGCAGCCACCTCTGCTGGCCTCGGCGTGTGCCCGGCTGCATGACCTGCCCCCCATTCTGGGGACCCCTTCCCTGCCCCTTCTCAGGCCCGGGCTGCCCTGCCTGTCCACCTGCAGTCACAGCTGAGCAAGACATGATGGACTTTCTCTGCGGAGACAGTTTGGCTCCTCCCAGGCCAGGGGACCAGCAACCCAGTGACGAAACACGTATTTGCCAAAGTTGACGAAGTCCCCTTTATCCTCCGTGGAGCACAATGTGAGGCGCGAGGCCCGAAGGGTTTGGCGTCGGAGTGTCTGGAGCATCGAGGACAAGACCAGGCCGGACTTGTGCAGCCAACATCGGACCGCTCCTCCCGTCCGGTGCCGCTTTGCGGTTACGGCGGCAGTGAGGGCGACTACGGGAAGGCCCCGGCTTCTTGCCCCGTCAGGCTCGGCCGGACTCGCAGGGCGCGGCGGTGACGTGCTCTGGGAGTCTCCTACGGTTCCAGCGAGCGGCCTCTGTCTCAGTTTCCACCCCTCCAGCGTCGCAGCGATGCGTTTGGGCTGCACCTCGAGCGCTTTTAGTAGCCTGGGAAACCACCTCTTATTCCCGCCCAGGACACGTGATAGTTTATTCCAGATGCATGCGCTTGGTGCCAGCTCGGCAGGGAAGCGAGTGGCTTTGACGAAAGGGAACTCGACCTCACTGTGTTCGGCGCAGCTGGCGGTGGGCCGGGGAGGGAGTGACCGGGTGCGGCCAGCACCGAGCGCGGGGAGGGATGACGCCGTCCAGGACTCGGCTTGGTTAGAGACGTGTCGAAAGACACAGGATGCTGAGCAGCCTCGGCCTCCCACGAGGGGAAGAGGCGTCCGCAGGCCTGAGGAGGGCGGCGAGCCGATGCTCATGGCTGGGTGGGAGGCTGCGGCAGGGTCGATTGGTGATCCTGGTGGGACTTTTTTTTTTAATGTTTTTTGGTTATTTACTTTTTTAATACACATTTTATTTTGGAATAATTTTTAAAAATTTTAGTTGACACAATAATTGTACATATTTATGGGGCACAATATGATGTTTTGATACATTTCTACATTGTGCCATAATCAAATCAGAGTAATTAGCATATCCATCACCTCAAACATTTACTTATTTATTTATTTTTTAGAGATGGGGTCTTGCTATGTTGCCCAGACTGGTCTTGAACTCTTGGCCTCAAGCAATACTCCTGCCTCAACCTCCCAAAGTGCTGGCATTGTAGGCATGAGCCACCATGGCTGACTTATTATTCTTTGTGGTACAAAATCACAAAATCCTCTCTTCTAGCTATTTGGAGATATACAATAACTTATTGTTGACTATGTCACTCTATTGAACAACAGGACACCAGGACTTATTCCTTTTTAATTGTAACTTTGCACCCCCTGACCATCCTCTCTTCCTCCCTGAGCCCTTCTGTCCTCCTCCCTTCTCCCCACCCTGCTCGGCGTCTGGTAACCACTGCCCTATTCATTACCTCTGTAAGATCAATGTTCTTAGATTCCACATGTGACTAAGAACCTACAATGTTTGTCTCTCTGCGTCTGGCTTATTTCACTTCACATAATGTTCTCCAGAACATTCTTATCCATGTTGTTGCAGACGACAGGATTTCATTCTTTCTTAAGGCTGAATAGTATTCTATTGTGTATATATATTGCATTTTCTTTATCTAGTCACCAGTAGATGGATATTTAAGTTGATTCCATACCTTGGCTATTGTGAATAGTGCTGCAATAAACACAGGAGTGCAGATATTTCTTCACATCCTGATTTAATCTCCTTTGGGTATATAGCAAGTAGTGAGATTGCTGGATCATGTGGTAGTTCTATTTTTAATTTTTTGATGAACTCCATACTGTTTTCCATAATGGCTATACTAATTTACATTTCCACTAACAGTGTGTGAGATTTCCCCTTTCTCCACATCTGTGCTAACACTTGTTATCTTTTGTCTTTTTGATCATGGCCATTCTAACTGGAGTGAGGTGATGTCTCATTGTGGTTTTGATTTACATTTCCTTGATGATTAGTGATGTTGAGCATTTTTTCATATACCTATTGACCATATATGTCTTCTTTTGAGAGATAGCTATTCAGGTCTTTTGCCCATCTTAAAATCAGATTAGTTGTTTTTTTGCTATTGAGAATCCTAAATTTTGTATGGAACCAAAAGATCCTTAATAGCTAAAATACTCTTGAGTAAAAACCCCCCATAAAGCTGGAGGCATCACACTACCTGACTTCAAAATATACTACAAAGCTATAGTTACCAAAACAACATGATACTGGCATAAAAACAGACACATGGACCAATGGAACAGAATAGAGAATCCAGAAATAAATCCACAATGTGTCTGCAGCCAACTGATTTTTGACAAAGTTGCCAAGAACACACACTGGGGAAAGGACAGTCTCTTCCATACGTGGTGCTGGGAAAATTGGATGTCCACATGCAGAAAAATGAAACTGGACCCCTATCTTTTACCATATACAAAAATCAACTCAAAATGGATTAAAGACTGAAATGTAAGACCTTAAACTATGAAACTACTAGAAGAAAGCATAGGCAAATGCTTCATGATATTGGACTGGGCAAGGATTTTTTTGGATAAGATCTTAAAAGCACAGGCAAGAAAAAGCAAATGTAGACAAATGGGATTATAATATAATTATATATTATAATATAATATAATATTATTATAGTATAATAAAACTCCTCTGCACAGCAAAGGAAATAATCAACAGTGTGAAGAGACCCACAGAATGGGAGCAAATATTTGCAAACTATGTATCTGACAATAGTAAATAAGGTGACCCTGTTTAAAGCAATAAGTTGCAAGATCTTTATTTTGTCCCTCCATTTACAGGAGTCTATTTTAAGGAAATCCTAAGTGATACTCAGAGATTCATCATAAATATTCATGGAGTAGCTAGTCCAATAGATTGGAAGAGAGAAATTAACACATCTGTCAGAAGACATTTATATTCTAGGATACTATGCTGCCATTGGAAATCAATTTGTTGAAGAATTCTTAATGATAGAAGGTAACTTTTCATGGTTTTTTACTTTTTCAGAGACAGGGTCTTGCTGGATTGCCCAGGCTGAACTCCTGGGCTCAGGAGATCCTCCTGTCTTAGCCTCCCAAGTATTAATAACTGGGACTCCAGGCATATGCCACTGCACCCAGCATTTTGATGACATTCTAAGTAAAAAATAAAGATAAAAATAGATTATAATTTTTATTATGTGAATTGATATATGCCTCTCTATATATATTTGCAGAAAAACAAGTTTCTGCATTGTATTTAAAATTTGGGTCAACTATGATCATAATTTACTTTTAAATCTTAAATATAATAACGCATTGTAGTGCTATGACCACAATTTACTCTTATTTATAAACCCTATGTTAGGAAGAAAGAAACCTTACAAATAGGCTTTTTTTTTTTATTTCAGCATATTATGGGGGTACAGATGTTTAGGTTATGTATGTTGCCCTTGCCCCCCCTCCCCCGCTAAGTCCAAGTTTCAAATATGTCCATCCTTCGGGTGGTGCGCATTGCACTCTTTGTGTATGCAAATACCCGTCCCCTCCTCCCTCCTTCCCGCTCTCCCCTCCCCCCTGCCCAACATCCAATAGATGTTATTCTTATATGTGCACTTACGTGTTGATGAGTTAATACCAATTTGATGGTGAGTACATTTGGTGCTTGTCTTTCCATTCTTGGGATACCTCACTTAGTAGAATGCATTCCAGCTCTATTCAGGAGTATACAAGAGGTGCTATGTCACCATTGTTTCTACAAATAGGCTTTTATAACTCTAAGAGAATCTATAAATGTTTATACCATTATTGGGTCAATTAAAACAAGGACAGTAAAGACAAAGTTGAAATAACTACCACATCTTTGATAGGTAACTTTAAATTTTGAGACCCCTATATAATAAATAAATAAAATTTCTTATGAACAAGTAGTGATCTACTTGATGGTATTACAGTCTCAAGACCAAAGGTTTTATAACGACCATTGTGATCAGACTATAAGCTCACAGCAGTGTTTAGTGTCAACGAGTCACTGCATTTCATGGCGAAAAATACAAAATCGACATGACTTCAAAGACTCTCCGCCGGACTTGGCTCATCTGACAATTTGCAGCGTCTTCGACGGCCCTGGCTTCTCGTGTTCTCCAGGGGTCCGCTTTTCTCCCCAGAACAGGCCATAAGGAGAGGTCAGCACTTGGCCGCCTTGGTTACAAAGCGCCCCCTGAATTGCTTTTGGAGCTTGTGGCCTTTGGTTTCAGTGATGATTTTAACCACGGCTGAATGAGAGTACTGGAGCTGGACTTCCCTCTCTATGCGTATGCTCCACAGTCCTCCCCATTTTGTCCACAAAACGTGTCTTGGATCTGCGGCTTCTCTTCACGGCCCTGCCCGCCCCACCCTCTGGTCCGGTCCGGGCCAAGTCCCTCCCTCATGTGGCTCCGGTGACCTTTCGCTGCATTGGGTCTGGCCATGCCACGCCCCGCCCATCCTCCCTCATGGCGCCTGCCTCCTCAGGGCCGGTCCAGAGCCAGGTGACCTGGCAACCCTCTGCCTCCTTTGCTTCCTTCCACACGCTGCCGCCTGTCGCGTCTCTGCTGGAGACAACTGCTCGTCACCCTAGACTCAGTACCACACTCCTCGGAGCCTGCCCTGACCGCAGTCTAAGTGGCGTTTGCTCATTACTCTCCTTCACACAACCTCTACTTTTCCTTCAGTAACTTGATGACGATTTATGATGTTTGCACTGTGGGCTTTCTTGCTTGCTAGGTTGCTTCCCAAAGCTGGGAGCTCCTTGAAATCAGACGGCGTCTGACTCACTGCCCTGCACCCGGTGCCTTCACACAGTGCCTGGTAAACAGTAGGCACTTAATGTGTGTGAACAACTTATACGAGGAATGGAATACCATACAGTAAATAAGCCCTGGTGAGGAATAGATAAGCATGTTCAACAACATTTATCTCTGGTAGGTTGGATCAAGGTTGATTTTAATTTCCTATTTATATATTTATATATTATACAATTTTTCTGTAATGAGAATTAATTTTGTGATCAGAGAAAAGCCTTAAAAAAAAAAAAAAAGATGGGGAATCCAGGCGGGGTGTGGTGGCTCAGGCCTCTAATCCTAGCACTTTGGGAAACTGAGGCAGGAGGATTGCTTGAGGCCAGGAGTTTGAGACTAGCCTGGGCAACATAGGGAGAACCTATCTCTACAAAAAATTGTTAAGAATTAGCTGGGTTAGCCTCCCAGCTACTGGGGAGGCTGTGGCAGGAGGATCACTTGAGCCCAGGAGTTTGAGGCTGCAGAGAGCTATGATCGCACCACTGCACTCCAGCCTGGGTGACAAAATGAGACCCTGCCTCCGGAAAAAAAAAAAATAAATAAATAAGGAAAGCCAACTAGGAAAGAATGTCTACCCCCTTCTCCACCCCCGGAAGTTTCAGTGGAGAGAGGAGGACAGGAGGGATTCTGGGGCCCACCTCCGTGCAGAACCTGAGAGAGGCCGGGGTGGAGGCTGGTCCTTGAAGGGCACGGGCTCCACGTGTGAGGGTTGGCGGGCCAGGCTGTTCTGAGCTGCTTCGGGGCCCCAGAGGCCCTGGGGGTTTGGGGAAGAATGCACAGTGTTCAGTTATTGCATGGCAGGGAGGCTGAGCAACAGAAAATAAGAGGCGCTTTGGGGCTAACCCAGCCTCTTTTTAAGTAGTCAAGAGGTAGGGAATGAGTGGCTTGATTTCTTCAACAGTGTATGGGGCCAGAGGGTCTGGGAGGCCCTGGGTTGGTAGGTGTCTCCTGAGAAAGGATGGTCATTTATACAGTAGCTGTGCTTCATAGGGCAAAAATTTTTAGAGGTGTAGTTTTTCTATCAATAAAATGGTGTTAATAATACCTATTTGATAGCTTTGTAATGAAGATGAAATGAGATCATGTATTGTAGTCAGGGGCTTGTTACAGGTCTCGACTCATAGTTGGTGCTCAATCACTTCCTCCAATAACCAGGAAGAAGTTCTGTGGGATCATGTCCTCATCACAGAGGGGCTTCCCAAGATTGGGTGGCACGCCACAACCATGCTATCCAATTCAGCTTAGAATCCAATTTGGGTACCATTATCTTGAAGCACTCAACTGGTCTGTGATTGTCTATACTTTCTCATGACCTAAATTTTCAAACTGAGTGGTTGTTTTCCTACTTACCTGCCAATATCCGCGTTTTGAATACCACTCAGCAATTACCGTTGCTATGCTAATTTAGGTGAACAAAACCAGACGGATTCTTTTTAAATTTTCCATTAATGCAAATGCAAATGGGCTTCTGGAATTGAATATCATGGCCTTGTTTTGGTCACTGATTTGTGGGTGGACATCGTGAAATGTCATTTCCAAAGCAGGTTTGTTTTTTTCTAGAACTTTGGCCCACAAGTGAAGTCTCTGTTCTTCCTTTCAGTGAAGGAGACAATGGCAATGACACTGTGTGCTCCTGTGCGCTTGCTTTTATGTGCACATGTGGCCAAATCGAAGGCTGAGTGGAAAGCAGCACTTTCTTACCGTTTTCAAAGGTGCGCTGAAGTGAAACATCACTCGAATTGTCAGCTCAGTCTCAGCAGTAGAGGAAGAAGAACTGTGAGCAGCGCAGATAGAAAACTGGGCAAACAGATGAAGGAACACGGTGTGGCTGAGTCGTCCCTGCTGTCTCGGATTTTCCTGTGAAAGGCATGAGGACAGACAGGTGGAGGCGAGGACGTCAGGTTCTTGGCCCAGTCACTTGTTCCGGCAGGAGATTCTTGGATGATGCTCTTCTAACTCCTTGTCCATCAGTTTCACAAATAAGCGAACGACCCACGAAGACAAACTGTGTGTCAGCACACGGTATATTTTGGTGCTGATTTCTAACATCGAAGTAAAATCAAGCCCACTGCACCCCTCCTGGGCGCTGTGGCACTTTTATGGAGCATCTCCAGTAGCTCTGCTCCTTCAGTGCGCGTGGGTGACCCCAGGCCGGCGGTGGGGGCGGCCAGGGGTGTGCACAGGGCGTGTCCTGCCAGTTCTGGGTGCCGCAGTAATGAAGGGATTGGGTAAAGTTGCTGTGTGTGGCCGGGCGGGGGGCAGGCAGGGGGATGACAACAGAGATCACAAAGCCAGCGAACAGAGACCAACTGGCCTTCAAAGTAGAGGGCTGCGGAAACACAGGAAGTTCAGCTTTGGAAGCCGAGCGGCTGGGGATCTGGGATGGGGCACTGGCCGTGGAGACTGCTGTGGGCTCCCAGGAGGGAGGTGGTGAGTGGGAAGACCATGCGCAGAGGGCCAGGGTGGGGACAGGGGTCCTTCCCCGGTCTCAGCAGCTGGAAGGCGAAAAGTCCTGAATGCTGGGATCAGGGTCTTTTTGGGCACCAAATGAGGCTCAGCTAGACGCGCTTTGCTTGCTTTGTACAAGGGTTTCCTCACTGCAGCCACTCGGAAGCACATTCCAGAGCATTCAGGAAAGTGAGCCACAAGATCGTGGGCGTCTTCAGGGCTCCCAGTGCCCCATGGCGTGGCCCTGCAGGTGGCCAGCATTTGCCGACAGTGTGCTCCACTGATGCTGCACGAGAGCCCCCGCCCCCACCGCGCCTCACTGCGCTGTGTTGCAGCATGGCGAGGGACTGGGCTATGGGGACAGATGGCCTGGGCACAAGTCCTGGCATGGCCCTTCACTCGCTAGCTCTGTGACTTTGGGCAAGGGACTTAACCTCTCTGTGCCTCTACTTTTGTAAAATGGTGATAACAAGAGCGCCTAACTCATAGGCTGTTATTAGAAATACACCAGGTAATATTTATGTGACCTTTGGATAGAGCTTGGCACACAGTAAGCTGTAGAAGTGTTAAAGAAATCCCATCCGTTGGCGCCTGATGTTTCCGTCAGTGTCTGGATTGTTTGAAACATAACGCACAGATAGCATCAGCAGCATCCCTGACGCTCCCGCACAGAAGGAGCCTGCGTCCTGGGCTGAAAATGCAAGGCGTTTAACCAGGAGGTGAGGCCGCGCTCTTTTCCGGGCAGCCCCGGGGGCCAGGGCTGCGTTTCCGCCAGTCATTTCGTTCCCTGCTCCGCTTTCAAGCCCGTCTGTCTCCGACCCACTTCCAACGGGTGACTTGTCTCGATGATCTCAGGGGAAGGCGCCTCTCCCTCCTCCCGTGACAATTTATCCTGATCGCATGGGCCGGTTCGGAGTCTGGGCTGCCAAGTGACTCCGCCGAGCCCGTTCGCTTTGTCCGTTTTCACGCGATTCCCTTTACCGTACCAGCTCGGTTGGGCAGTGGGGAGGGCTCCCTGGGAACGGGACACGGCACGCCCACAGAGGCACCTGCCAAAAGAGGAGCAGTGCGGCCGCTGTGGAAGTGCCCTGGGTGGGGCCGGGGAGGCGGCTGGGCTTCTGGCATCGCTTTCCTTGCCCAGGCCTGGGCCGAGCGGGAGGGGCGCGTGGCTTGTAGCGACTGTGAGGCGGTCGTCTGCTGAGCTTCTGGAAGAAGTTTTCGGCCCTGGAACTGCTGCAGCCTCACTCAAGCAAACCCTGCAGGGCAATCACGTTATTTCGGATCTGCACAGACTCCCTGCTGGGCGGCCCGGCCGCCACCGCCAGCAGGAGGCCGCAGGCTCACCCGGGCCGCCCTTCCGAAGCGCCTACGGGACGCTTCCTCCGTTGAGAGGCTCGCAGCGTGCGCCATCGTTCTGATATTTGTTCCTCCACAGCGCAGGGAGGCCAAGACCAGGAGCCATCGAAGGGCGCTGGGTAGTGGGCCGGGTGGGCTAGGGTTAGGTGAGGGGGGCCGCCCGCTTCTCACTCAGGTGTAAGCAAGAGGCCGGAAGGCCTGCAGGCGAGCGAGCCCGGGCCCTGGCGGGGGTCGTGAGGCCGGGGGCGGCCGTGTCTTCTGCTTTGCTAACGGCGCAGCGGACGCCGGGCGCTTTGTGGAACCGACACCACCCTTCACTAGCGTGCGGTCTCTCTGTTTCTGAACCTTGAACATTTTTGTTTAGCAAATACTGGATATCTACAAAAACATATTTCCATATATTTTAAAAGACATAAAATAATACTGTGATCTTGTGATCATTATCACCAGCAAATGAACACCTGGACACTTTCCCTGCCCCCCACCTGTTTAAGGAAAGCGGGTGTGAGCCCCTCCGGGCTGGCTGGCCTCCGTAACCCCGCCCCTCCCTCATCATCCAGGTCCCGCTGTCTTGGATTTTGGGTTTAGCGTTCCTCGCTTTTCTTTATGGCTTACTTCAGGTCTAGTCCTAATTAATATATTATGCAGTTTTGCATGTTTTAAAATTTTATATAAACAGAATAGCAGTGTAAGTATTTTTCTGCAATGTGGTTTTCAAAATATCAATATTATTTTCCAAACATTCATCCATGTTGATGATTATAGCTGGGTCCCTTCTTTTTAACCTCTCCTGTGGAACGAGTATGTCAGGATTTACCTGCCTGGTGTGTTGGCGGCGTTGGGTTTGGCTCCATTTTCTTGCTCTCTCCCGGAGTGGCCGTGGACGCGCTTGCACGGTTCCCGCACGCGGGGCGAGCATTTCTCCAGCGCAGCAATTCTCATACCTTTTGGTCTCAGAACCCTTGCTGCTCCTTAAAAATTATTGGCAAAAGGGCTTTTGTGTATGTGGGTTACATTTATCGATATTTGCCATGTCAAGAATTAATAGTGAATGATTTAAAATGATAAAAAATGTTTATTAATTCATTTAAAAATAACAGTAATACACCTGCTGCATGTTTATATATATACATATAACATTTTAATGAAAATAACCATATTTTTCAAAAAAATAATGAGGAGAGTGGCATTGTTTTATATTTTAGCAAATGTTTTGAATATCTTTTTAATAGAAGGCAGCTGGATTCTCATATCAACTTCTGCATTCAGTTTGCTGCAATTTTCTCTTTTGGTTGAAGTGTGTGAAGAAAATCCAGCTTCACAGAGATAGGTAGTTGGAAAAGGGAGAAATGTCTTAATAACCTTTTTACAGAATGGTGGATATTCTTTGATACTACACCAAAACTAGATAAGAAGTTGTTTCTTAAAGGTTCATTATAATGAGGAATCTGAAATATTTCAATACACTTCTTGTATTCTGTTACATTAAAATCTGTTGCACTTTGCATGGACCTTATACCCAGGAATGATTTTCATACATGGGTCATTTGGAAAATAACGTTCAATAGTTCACTGAGTTGTGTGGATCTTCCACATTTCATTGCCAATACAAAACAATCACATTAATTAATCTCACCTCCAATTTCATCAGCAAAGTCTTTACGTGTTGGGGAACTATGAAGCTCATGGAAGCAGATATAGGTTTTCTACAGTTCTAATTTTTCTTGAAAGTTTAAATTTTATCAATTATAATGAATATTGCCAGTTATTATTTTTAAGTGACAGGCTCATAGGTGGTTTTCAAAAAGATGCCAATTATTCTTTCAAGTAAACACTCATCTGTGAAAATGGCTAGTTCAGTTCACAGCTCAAACGGTTGCACAAAGACTTTCCTTGTGCGCAAGTGTTGTATACTTCTTGTTTAGTCACACAGAATATTAAAAAGACTTACTCAAGTGTCGGGAGTTTGGAAAATTAATTTTAAATTTCACTTTCAATGTGGTGAAATGGTCAAGTGAGCTAGCTGTTTATTTTTAGCTGCAAGTACTTGGTGGCAATGACCACGATGACTGCCATGTGGCTCGGTGCTGTGGCCTTGGTTCATGCTACATCCTGGCAGTTTTGCCCATCAGCGTAATGTCCGCACAATGCAAAGAGTAGATAATGCCCTAATATTATCCTGAAAGTAGTTTTGACCTGGTAGACTACTCAAAAAATATCTCCAGGCACCGCCCCCACTCCCAAGAGTTTTGCAGAACACACTTTGAGAGCCACTGCTCTAGGTATAAACTTAGAAATGGAACTGCTGAGTTGTAGGGTATGTTTATGTTCGAATTCAAAAATATTGTCAAATTGTTTTCCAAAATAGGTGTTCCAATGTATACTTCCACCAGCAGTGTATGACTTCTGTTTTTTTAAAAAAAATCTTCCCCAAACTTTTTGTGTGTGTGTGATGGGGTCACCGAGGACTTTTTTAAGGTGGCTACTGGAAAATTTCAAATTACATATGTGGCTTGCATTATATTTGTACTGGGACGTGCTCATCTAGAAAATAGTACCATCCAATTGTTTGCTAAGGTTTGAAATGCACCCATTAAAATGGATTAAAAATCCTCCCTGTTTGCTTCTCTGGCCTTTCTTACCTTGCTGAGATATTTAAATTGTTTGCTGAAAGATGGCCATTTTTGTGTAAAACGTCAGTTATACATTTTCACATTATAAGCTAGAAAGATCTCTCTTTAAAGTTAAAGGCTCTGTGCTCTCAGTGACTCCAAACCCGTCTGTTTTTTCCCTTCTCTGACTTTGCCTGTGCGTACTTGCTCAGTAGAGATGAGATGTAAATGCTCCCTTTCGCGGCATTTATTCGTGTACAGATGTAACCGACCCTCCAATTGGTTTACCTTCCTCACACTTTCAAGGGAAATGAGAGAAAGTTATGGCTTCAACCCTCCCTGAAAACAAGGGTCAGTTACGCTGTACAGACTCTTCTATTTGGGCATCCGGTGAGGCTGATTCAGGCTTCTTTGGAATTGTGTTCGAATGCCTTTTTTTCTGCATAGGAGTTATCCTGAGGAAGGCAAAAAGAGAAATTAGAATCCACCAAGTCATGAGTAAATTTGGGAACCATATAACCAAGAACAGAAGGGCTCCTCATGAGATTTAGGCCACTATAATTTGGAATTAGGATTTTGGTTTTTGGCCACGGCGAAGATACGAGGAGTGCCGCCAGTTAGTCTGCGAAGCCATTCCGCGCCGGGTAAGGACGCACAGAGTGGAGGGGACGGGCCTTCCTCGTGTGTCTGCTTACACGGGTGTCCTCTGCAGCCCCCCACGCGCCCTTCCCTGCCCCGGCGGACGCCAGCTGGAAGGAGGGTGGGACGGGCACTCCGAGGGTGGCGGGTGCGGGGAGCCGGGACACGGAGGCTGGTAGAGCGCCCGTTCCGATGCCGTCGGGCTGTCTTCAGTTTTCGTGACCACATTACTCCAATAACACACACTGATTCCTAACCAGGGCAGGCGAGAGGAAGTGTGTGCAAAATATTTGTGTTTATTAAAGGAATTACAGGTTTAAAAAGCTCAAAATACCCTAGTGAGGGTGACCTTGTAGGTGATATCCAGTCCTGTGCATGTTTTGGTATCTAAGAGTTGGAGTCTCACTCTGTTGCCCGGGCTAGAGTGCCGTGGCATCATCGTAGCTCACAACAACCTAAACTCCTGGGCTCAAGCAATTCTCCTGCCTCAGCCTCCCGGGTAGCTGGTACTACAGGTGCATGCCACCACAGCCTGGCTAATGTTTTCTATTTTTAGTAGAGACTGGGCCTCACTTTTGCTCAGGCTGGTCTCGAAATCCTGAGCTCAAGTGATCCTCCTGCCTTGGCCTCCCGGAGTGCTAGGATTACAGGCGTGAGCCACCGCGCCCGGCCAGGTATCTAAGAGTTGAAGGAACTATGTCAAAGCTGCATTAAATCACCTTCTCCGAAAAGCTCGTGTAGAGTGAAGATCACTGCTAGCTCTCAGAGGACGCAGACAGTTCTACTCAGCGCTGTCCACGAGAGAGTAGGTGCCGAATTTAAATCATTATCTATACTCATTTCACGATCAATGCATATGTCCTGGGGCAGGTCAGGAGGTGGAAAATGGAAGCCACCTAGATGCTTCTGAGGCATGACACAGTCTGGGGGCCCCTCTGGCTCCTACGTTCAGTCTTGGCTGCCACGTGAGGAAGTGGGGTAATAGGGAATATTGACATGGAGGAGGAGGACTTGGTGATCTGAGGAGCTCAACTTGGCGAACTCTTTCAAGCAAGGGCTTGGGCAAAGGTTTCCTGACTGTGAATGCCTTAAACTGCGCGGGATCAAGCCAGAGAAACAAGGAGAGGAGGAGCCTTGGAGACAAGAGCAAAGAAGCCCTCAGTGGCAAATCGGAAAAACTGCGTAGCCATCTTCTTACATTTGAGATCTGAGCTCGCTGCTCCTCCAATATATTTTTGTGTCTTTTCAAAGATCTTTCCAATGAATATCTATCCACATTTCTAAATGCCACACGGATTTCTCCAAACGATTGCACCATGGCACTGCGGTGGACACTTGCCTACTTACACAGGTGTACCTCTTGCCCTCTGAAAATGCAATTTCCTCTAATTATTTTTCTTTCCTTTTTTGTGCTTTAGAAACCACGGTGCCTCCACTTGAAAAGGGCATGGGGTGAAGTGCCCACTATTTAAATCATCCACTCCAAGTCAAAGGCCCCTGTCTTAGGTGACTTCGGGTTGAGAGAAGATGAGACAAAAAGTCAATCAATTTCTTATCTGCACATAGCGTCTTGACATATCAATAAAATAATCAAGAATAGCTAATCATAATCTTTTCAAGTTACAGAGCACATATGTCCTAGCGTTAGTCATTAAGACTAAATGAAAATGGAGGCTAAATAGTGATTTTAACCATAATCCCATTGTAAAGTTCCTCAGGGAGATCCATTATACTTTAATGAAGCAATAACTTAGGGGAATTTTGTTATTGCAGTGAATTTTGGTGTACCGTTATTGCTTTAGAGAAAATTTAATTCTAAAAATCTCATTTCCCACTCATACATCTGAAAATATGTTTAGACTTACCACTTTTATTCTCAAGAGCTGGTTATCAACTTTGAATTATTACCATTATGAGCCTTCTCGCTCAGAGCCGGTCCTTCATCGGAACCTCAGAATCTCTGTGCTTGGACTCTCAGCTGTTGGGTCCCCTTCCCTTTAGTGTGACTGAGCCCTTGTCTCCCACGGCTGGCAGCCCAGTCCCCTTCCCAGGGAGCGTCTCTGAAGACCTGGCTTTGTTCTCGGAGTTTCCTTCCTGGTTGTTACTTGTCTGTCCTGCTTCAAGTGGCTCCCAGCGGTTTGCCTTCTGCTCCGGCCACGCACGGTGTCACTGTGCATTTCTGCAAACTTCTCTACCCAGCTCATCCTCACTCTGAATGTTGAAATGGCCCTAACCCCTTAGCCTACAAAACAGAGTGTGTGAACACAAAGCTGGCGTGGAGGCTGGGCGGTGACGGCTGGGTTATGACCCAGAATGGGAGTGGCATAACCTCTCCATCCTCACAGCCATCACCTGCGCCCCGCAGTGTCCTCCCCTACCGACGGCCCCTTCCCTTGTCATCCCCTGGCTGCGTTCCTGACTCGCATCTCCTGGGAGGTGAGGAGGTCGGGGGCTAGCCGGGATGGGCAGCTGCCTCCTCACTCATGTCTTTCCTCCCCACAGAAAATATCACCCCACATTCCACGATCACAGCTTGTTAGTGGGAACCCCAAATCCCTTATCTCCTAATCATCCCTAT
>CAUYRB010060176.1:0-22787 GCA_963574695.1 Propithecus perrieri | reverse complement strand
GAACGCATTCTACTAAGTGAGGTATCCCAAGAATGGAAACACAAGCACCACATGTACTCACCATCAAATTGGTATTAACTGATCAACACATAAGTGCACATATAAGAATAACATCTATTGGATGTTGGGCAGGGGGGAGGGAGGAGGGGGGAGGGGGGAGGAGGGAGGAGGGGACGGGTATATGCATACACAAAGAGGGCAATGTGCACCACCCGAAGGATGGACATATTTGAAACTCGGACTTGGGGGGGGGGGCAAGGGCAACATACGTAACCTAAACATCTGTACCCTCATAATACGCTGAAATTAAAAAAAAGGGGGGGGATATTTCTTCTATATTGTGACTGTTTGAAAACACTTATTAAAGTGAACAGTTTATCATTCTGAGAAGGCATTATTTTTTCCAAACAGAAGGTCACCTCGGGCCTGGCTGGCTTATATTTGCATGGTTCTAGATTCTTCTTCTATCCAGATGCATGGCACTGGCTTTGGTTGAGAATCACCCTGGGCTATCTATTCTAAACCCAAGCCAATTCCTGCATATGGATGAGAAATCCATCTGAAGTTAACTCCAGAGAGGAGGTATTTGGAGTCATTCTGCTCTTCTTTTATATTAGAACCCTAAAGACCATAAGGTTGTGGTTTGGAACATGGATTGGGAGCTAGACTGCTCCATTCAAAGTCCAGCTTCACCAATTGGGCAAGTCACCTAACCTCCATCTGTCTGTTTCCTCATCTGTAAAATGGAGATGATAATATAGTAGCTACCACTTCAGGTCCCTGTGAGGATTAGATGAGTTAACATACACAGAGAAAGCAGGATAAATTATACAGGTGGTATAAATAAAATAAACTCAAAAGCCATCTATGATCTTATAACTCAAATTAATACCAAACTCTCTGTCAGACACCTTAAATATCCTTGGGCCAATACATGAGGACATCCCTAACCCCTAACCCCAAAGATTTTAGTAAATGCTTTGTGGTAATGTTTTTAGATTTTACAAAAAAAGCGTAGGTCTCATAAATGTTTTTACTATTTCACCCAAAATATAGTTGTCCTTACCCCTCATGGTGCTCATTGATATTCCTTTATTTCCTTACTTTTCTAAATAGTTACTGCAGTAGATACTAGCAGGTGCTGTTTATTATTTGCCCATCTTTTCACTTCCTCCTTTCCAGCTAAAGCCTGATTTTGTTCACATGTCCCACCTTACCCACTCAGTCATGATTTTCCACGAAGGTGAACCATTCCCTATTCCTAGGTTTGGTCTGATCCTATTTTGTCTAAACTTATCTCAGGGTAGTCTCATGAAATATATTATTCATCCAAGCATGAATATGTGACAAAACTTGTTGGATTTATGTTTCAAGTTTGGAAAAGATATATTCTTCTCACTCTCACATGCCAATCATGCAAAAAGAATGCAAATATCCTAGAGTGCTACAAGAACAACCTTACAACCACAAAGGAGGAGTCAGCCAAAGAATGAAGCTGGTATTGAAAACAGCTTAGCAGATAGGTCAAAAGATTCTAGGTTCTGGTAATATCACTAATCCATACTATGTTTGGGGCACTCCCTACCTCTGGATTTTCGCTCTATCATTTTCATGATAATAAAATTATTCATGCTTTAAACTAGTTTAATACAAGGTTTTCTGTTAGATACAGTTAAAAATTCCTTACCTAATACTCATGTAAATCTTTAATCTGCTTAATTTGAAGTAAAGCTTGTGTTCATGAATATTTTCTAGATTTCCACAGCTTTGGGTTATGGCATATTATCTGCTTTGGGGCTTGCACACTTTCCAGGTCATTTCTCCAAAATGCCTGGTGCCTGCCATAATTTAAACAAACTAAAAGAGAATTAAATATAAATTTCAGAAAGCTATTTTGCTACTTTTGCATCATATTATATTAACTTTCATTGGGTCACAAATGTTTTGATATGTCAAAGAACAAAATCCCGTGTGTTTTTAATGACAGACATACAAAAACACATTTAAACAATCATGCATCAAATGAATATATCCTATTTTATTGTCATTATAAAAGTAAACAGATCTTCACTTATTCCACACTTTACTTCCAATAAGGTTGTGACTATTAATCACATTAACAGGCCGGGCGCGGTGGCTCACTCCTGTAATCCTAGCACTCTTGGAGGCCAAGGCAGGTGGATCGCTCAAGGTCAGGAGTTCGAGACCAGCCTGAACAAGAGCGAGACCCCATCTCTACTAAAAAAGAGAAAGAAATGATCTGGACAACTAAAAACATACGTAGAGAGAAAAAATTAGCCGGGCATGGTGGTGCATGCCTGTAGTCCCAGCTACTCAGGCGGCTGAGGCAGGAGGATCGCTTGTGCCCTGGTGTTTTTGTTTGCTTTTAGATTGGCTGACACTATGCCACTCTACCCCGGGAAACTGAGCGAGAATCTTTATAAAAAAAAAAAAAAAAAAAAAACACATTAACAATTAAATTTTATATTCTATATGAGCTATTTTAAGTATTACAAATTGGACCTCAAACTTTTTTATTATTTCTTTAGCAAATTTATAAGGAGAAAATCTTGTTGAAAGAATATAGTCTGTGTAAAAGCAACAAGTATTAATTACTCACATTATCACCAACAATTCTGTAATACTAAGGAAGTCACAGTTTTTGAAAAGTGTTCAAAAGATTATTTAAATTACAACTGAAATATGTTAAATATAGTTTGCAAAGACATGAATACAGAAAGATTGCTTTCTCTGTGTCTGTTTAGAATTATAATGAAAGAACTTAGGCGACAATCAGAATTCTTTTACGTAGTAATACATCTCTGGATGTCACTTGGCACCACAGAAGAGTGAATTATCTTATAAATGTCATATAGACAAAGACATTGGCATTGAACTCAGAAACATTCTAAAAGAGCAAATTTGAGAGTCAAAATGATAATTGACCTTATCAACCATTAATACCTAAAACCAAATTTATTGCTGCTGCCCTCTTAGAAAATGGAATCAATTCCAGATGTCAATTTGTCTTGATTTACTAGACACAGATGGGCTGATGTTCATTGAAAACTTCATATAGCATAGCAGACTTCCAAGGATAACCCATTAGCAGTGACTCATCTATAGTCAATAAGATTTTAAATATGTAAAGACACAGTAGAAAAAATTTTGCCAAATAACTCCAAATAACTTATTTGCCAAATAATCACTCTTGTGCATATTTACAGTGGCAGGGGGGGAATCACAATTACATATCAGATCCTGTATTTCACAAGTATGTTCACATCATTCTGTATGTTATATACACATACATAAAAATTATACACACTAAGAACTATTATAAAATACTAATTAGATTTTATTTTTCTCTCCCCAAATTAATATAGATGCCTGGAAAAATTCTATAATCAAACTACAACTCCTTTAAAATAAAAGAAAATGTGGCTTAGAAACATAGTATCTTTGAGTTGGAAAGATCCTCAAAGCCTAGAGAGTTCAAGCATCTTCTAATACAACTATTACCTTTAAGCAGATGACACCATGAAGTGCTCCCAGAGACTAAATTGGAAGCTTGGTAAAAATTGGAACCTTGCACAAGAAGCTTATGGAAGTTATAATGTATTGTCATAAACATTGAAAAAAAACAGCATCACTCTAAAACAGCAGTTTCATTACTGTAATTTTTTTAAATTTAAATGATTGAGAAAATTGCCTTGGGTAAGCATGTATATAACTTGGACTTGTCCTGGGTTTCTGGGCTTAGTCCTACAATGCCACCACCATCATCTTACTACATTGGCCATGCCTATATAATAGTTTTTATGCATGTTATGTCCATAGACATATTGCAATTATTTAATGAAACCAGTGTGCACATATGCAATCAATTATTTTCAGTGTCACGATGATTCAGAGGGATTGAGCATGGCAATCCTGGCCAGATCTACCACACTATCTTTAGCAATCTTTATTCTTAACCTCTCTCTGGCAGATCCTTAATTCTGCATTCTTTCCAGTCTTCCTATCATAAATACTATTCCTTGGCAGAGTCCGGTTACATTGATTTGGTAGGCAATAATGCAAGAAACCAAATCGTCTTTCTTGCTACTCTCTTTATATATGCTTATTCACTGTCCTTATGTTCCTTTCTAATTTTGCCTGAAACTAGTACGATTAAAATCATCTATCAGTGGAAAGCAATTCTTATGGCGATGCAATAAGTAATCCATCATAACTAACATTTTTTAACCAAGTTACTTTGTATGTATGTAAACTGAAGAGCAATGTGTTAGGTGAGGAACACTGAAAACCACTAACATCTTATAGTGAAGCTTGTACATAAGATTATGTACATAAGATTCAATGTCATGGCAGGCAATAAAAGACCAGATCCAAAGCATTTGAAGGTAGCCAACCCTAACAAATGTTATGGAGAAGATTACAGGAACCAAGAATAGTCATCAGATTAATGGCAAGCTATTAAAACACAATTTTGATAGAGTAGATGAGACAGAAAGCAGTGAAAGTTAAAGCAGCACATACTGACTAGCTAAAGTTGAAATGACAGTTCAAGAAAAAGTCAAAGGTTGGAGTTTATTGATAGGTGAGTAAAGGAGTCCACCAAATGCAGTAAAAGAGAATTACAGGAAGAAGGGAGCTGGCCAGGAGTTGGATGGTGGTAAGCTGAATAGTATTTGAGTTATTGGAGAACACAGAAGTTTGAAAAAATTATATCAAGTGTGGTAAATATGCACTACAGGAACGAAGGAGGAAGTGTGTTAGAACACAGTCTGAAAGAACACGGAAAATGAGTTTTCAGCAGTAGTCTCCTCTCAAAAGCCAACTTCTTGAAAAGTGAAGTAACACCATATCAGGGCATGTAAAAGACAATCCATCAGAAGGTAGTAGTACGTTACGAAAAACTATATGAAATTCTTTAAAGAAGCTAAGCTTTACTTACCCATGTGTAATAAATTAATTGATGCTGGCTCATCATGTGTTCCATGTGTCAGAAGGTCCCATGTCACATGGGGTTCTCATGTAATTTTCAGAGAAGGAGGGTAGTTCAATGAGGAAGAGTAAAGAATGGTCCCATCACCATTTCTTCTCTCTGCTTATGTCAGGATGTGTACCTTTTTTAATTGCCACAGGATGTGAGCAGTGTGTTTGGTCTCAGAGTAAGATATTTACATGAAAGAATCATTATAATGTTTTGAAATAATACAAAGAGGCCCTGAAGTACTTTTGAAATGTGTAACAGTTATCTTAGGTGAACATATCATATTGAAAAAGCTCTCAAACCTTAAGATGATTTACCCATACTTCTTTCACAAAAAGACAACTGTTTCAAATTTGCTGACCTCTTCAGCAATGACAACGTGCTTTCTATCTAGCAAATATTTTCTTAAAAAAAAATACACACACACATGCAATCTGTCCTTTTAAAGTGAAATGACATTTAATAACAAGCAAGAAGGAAATAGATTTCTGAAAGAATTCCAAGATTGGAGAGAGCATTTTAGAAATGTGGTTTTAGAAATATTTATCTGTTTATATGATTTTTTGTCAAAAACAATATTCCTATAAATACTTATATTGTACAATGTTATTAGCCCTTATCAGATGTGTAGCTTGCAAATATTTTCTCCCATTCTGTAGGTTGTCTACTTGCTCTTTTGATTGTTTCCTCAGCTGTGTAGAAGCTTTTTAGTTTAATCAAATCCCATTTATTAATTTTTGCTGTTGCCATGATGGCCACTGGGCATGTTTTTCATAAAGTTTTCCCTAGGCCAATATCTAGAAGAGTTTTGCCTACATTTTCCCCTAGAATTCTTAGGGTTTCATGCCTTAGATCTAAGTCTTTTACTCATCTTGAGTTAATTTTTGTGAGTGGTAAAATGTAGGGGTCTTGCGTCATTCTTCAGCATGTGGCTATCCAATTGTCCCAACACCATTTATTGAATAGGGCTTTTTTTCCTATTTTCTTGTATATTGTTGTCTGCTTTGTCAAAGGTTAGTTGGTTGTAGGTAGATGGTTTTATGTCTGGGTTCTTTATTCTGTTTCATTGGTCTATGTCTCTATTTTTGTACCAATATCATGCTGTTTTAGTTACTATTGCCTTGTAGTACAGTTTGAATTCTGGTAATGTGATACCTCCAAATTTGTTCTATTTGCTTAGGATCACTTTGAATATTTGGGTTCTTTTCTGGTTCCAAACAAAGCGTAGAATTATTTTTTCCATCTGAGCTGTGTCTTCTCTCCCCTTTCCTTCATCTGAAACCCTACCTACCTTCTGGGACAGTCCAGCAAGCAATGTCTCAAGTCGGCCATCTTCTATGCTCTAAATTTTTAATATCAGCAGAATCTGTAGTGATATCTTCCTTTGCATTCCCAATATTTGTTATTTATGTTTCCTCTCTCTCTCTGTCTGTCTGTCTGTCTGTCTCTCTCTCTCTCTCTCTCTCTCTTTGAACAATCACAACACTTTTGGATTTGTTAAGATTCTTTATTGTATGGTCATTTTTATTTAATTAATTTCTACTTGTATCTTTATTACATTTTTCTCCTACATTCTATGGTTTAATTTATTGTGCTTTTTCTTCTTTAGCTTATTCATTGCTTGTCAGCTTCATTTCTTTTCTAATATATTATTTATTTATATATTTAAAGACAGGGTAACACTCTTTCACCCAGGCTGGAGTGCAGTGGTGTGATCATAGCTCACTGTAGCTTTGAACATCAGGGCTCAAGCAATCCTCCCACCTCAGCCTCCCAAGTAGCTAGGACTACAGGGACATGCCACCATGCCCAGCTTCTACTATATTATTTTAAAGCTATATATTTCCCTCCAAGCAGTGCTTTAGCTTCATTTCACAAGTTTTATTAGGTATTATTTTATTATCCATTAGTTTAAAATGTTATCCAGTTTCCCTTAGAATTTCTTCCTTGTCCTACCAACTATTTAGAAATGTATTTCTTATTTTACAAACATATGGAGGTTACCTAATTATCTTTCTGTTATTAATTTCTAGCATAATAGCAATGTGGTTTAAGATAATACTAAGAATTATTTTAATTTTTTTTTTTTTTAATTTCAGCAAATTATGGGTGTACAGATGTTTAGGTTACGTGTGTTCCCTTGGTTCTCCCCCCCCACCGAAGTCCGTGTTTCAAATATGTCCATCATTCGGGTAGTGCGCATTGCACTCCTTGTGTATACAAATACCCGTCCCCTCCTCCCTCCTCCCTCCTCCTCCCGCCTCCCTCCCCGTGGTACAGATGTTTAGGTGACGAGTACGAGTGTTGCCCTTAGTTCTCCGCCCCCAAGTCCGTGTTTCAAATATGTCCATCCTTCGGGTAGTGCGCATTGCCCTCCTTGTGTATACAAATACGTGTTTTCTGATGAAAAGTCTGCTCTAATTCTTGTCTTTGTTTCTCTATTCTTAATGCGGCTTTTTTTTTCTCTAGTTGTCTTTAAGATTTTTCTTTGTCACTGTTTTTCAGTAATTTGATGTCCTGCTGGTGTTTTCTTGGATATGTAATATGGAGTTTATCATTAATTGTATTTGAATCTTTGGTAATATTCTATAGCTCTTAGCTGCTTTTATTTTCTCTGTTTTTTTCTTTGTGTTTTTGTTTATTTCTATTGACATGTTCAAATTCCTTTTTATCTTTTTTTCAGTTGTGTCAAGACTACTGATGAACATGTGAGAGGCATTCTTCATCTCTGATTGTGTTTTTTTCCCCACTAGTTCTACTTGTTTTTTTTTAAGTTTTCATCTTTCCACTAAAATTACCCATCTGACCTTGTATATTATCCCCTTTCGTTATTGCCACTGAAATTTTAATCAGTGTGTTATATTTTCTTGTTATTTGTTTTGTTTGTCCCACTTATTCTTTGTTCCCTTTTTCTTTTTATTAATACTACTTTAAAAATTTTTATGATTCTATTTTTTTATTTTGAATTTTCTTTAATATGTATTAACTATAACTCTTCATTTTGTTAGCAGTTGCTTTAGGACTTATAGTACATATAAATAGTTAACTTTGCACAGTCTACCTTCAAGTAACATTTTTCTGCTTCACATATAGTATAAGAACTTTGTAATTGTATAATTCCAGTTTTCACCTTCTGGCTTTGTGGGTTTTTTTTAATTAAAAAATTATTTTTTAGAAATGGGGTCATGTTCTGTCACCAATGCAGTGGCATGATCATAGCCCACTGTAGCCTCGAACTCCAAGACTCAAGTGATCCTCCCACCTCAGTCTCTTGAGTAGCTGGGACTACAGGTATGCCACTACACCTGGCTGCTATTCTTTTTATAACTTGTCCTTCTATATATAATTCCCACACTATAGTATCATTATTTTTGCTTTAAATTTTGGGTTGGCAAACTAAGGCCCAATGACCAGACCAGCCTACCAACTGTTTTGAAAATAAAGTGGTACTGTCACACAACCATACAAAATCATTTACATATTTTTTAATGGATGTTTTCATGTTATAACGGTAGAGTGGAGTAGTTGTCACAAAGACTGTGTGAGTCACACTGCCTAAAATATTTACAATCTGACCCTTTCCCTAAAAAACATTTACCAATCCCTGTTCTAAATAATGAATTATTTTTAAAGGAATTCCAATTATAAGAAATAAATCATAAGTATTTACCCTTATAGTTATCATTTCAGATGTTTCTCATTCCTTTGTTTAGATATACATCTCTATCTGGTATCATTTTCCTTGTGATTGAAAGATTTTCTTATCATTTCTTGTGCATATCTGATAGCAATGAATTATTTCAGCTGTTGTAATCTGAAAAGGTATTTTTAAAAGGTATTTTTGCTGTAGTGTGGAATTCTATGTTGACAATTAATTTTTCAGTACTTTAGAGATGTTGCTCCATTATTTTCTTATTTGCATTTTTTCTTATGAGAAATATGCTTTCATCCTAATTGTTCCTCTGAGCATATCATAATTTTTTTCTTTGGCTGATTTTAGGAGTTTTTAATCACAGATTTTGAGTAATTTGATAATGATGTGCTTTGGTGTACTTTTCTTCATGCTTCTTGTTTTTTGGGTTGGTTGATCTTCTTGGGTCTGTGGGTTTATAGCTTTCATCAAATTTGGAAAATTTTCAACCATTGTTTCTCATATTGCTTCTATCTCCTTTTAAGGGTTCCAATTATATATATAGAAAACACTTGAATTTGCCCACGTCTTATCGATGTTCTATTTATTTATTTAAATTCTTTTTTTCTTTGTTCTGCGTGTTTTATTTTGGATAGTTTTTATTGCTGTGTCTTTCAGTTCACTTATCTTTTCTTCTGCAATATCTAATCTGACATCATTGCTACCTAGGGCAATTTTCAGCTCTAAAAGATCATTGTGTGTCTTTTTAAATATCTTCCACATTTCTACTTAACTTGGTCAGTCTTTCCTCTTTTTTTGTTTTTTTGAGACAGAGTCTCACTCTGTTGCCCAGGCTAGAGTGCTGTGGCATCAGCCTACCTCACAGCAACCTCAAACTCCTGGGCTCAAGCGATCCTCCTGCCTCAGCCTCCCGAGTAGCTGGGACTACAGGCATATGCCACTATGCCCGGCTAATTTTTTTTTTTCTCTATATATATTTTAATTGTCCAGCTAATTTCTTTCTATTTTCAGTAGAGACAGGGTCTCACTCTTTCTCAGGCTGGTCTCGAAGTCCTGAGCTCAAACAATCCACCCACCTCGGCCTCCCAGAGTGCTAGGATTACAGGTGTGAGCCACCGCGCTGGGCCTCCTCTATTTTTTTGACCATAGATGTAATAATGATGTTAAGATCTTTGTGTACTAATTCTATCATTGCTGTCAGTTCTGTGTTGGTTTTTATTGTTTGATTTATCTCATTATGGGTCATCTATTCTTAATGCTTTGCATGCCTGGTAATTTTCTAGTAAATACCAAACATTGTAGATTTTACCTTTTTGGCTTCTAGATATTTTTGTGTTCCTATAGGTGTTCCAGAGTTTTGTTCTGGGATGTGGTTAAGTTATTTGGAAACAGTTTGATCCTATTGAGTCTTGCTTTTAAGCTTTATTAATCTGGTTCAGAGTGGCATTTAGTGGAGAACTATTTTTATCCCACTACCAAGGCAAGACCCTTCTGAGTACTTCTAGTTTGCAGAATTCTAATATTACCCCTGTGGCTTTGCCCCCTACTGTTACCATGGGTTTGTTATGAGACACGGAAAAAGAGATTTTGCACATGTAATTAGTGCTACTTATCAGTCGACTTTAAGATAGGGAAGTTATCTGAGTGGACTTTACCTATATGAGCTTCCAAAAAGCAGATACTGTTCTCTGAATGGCTGCAGAAGAGTAGGTCAAACATTCTAAACACGGGAAATTTGATGTGTCATTTTCGGTTTACAGATGGAAGGGATTATATGGAAAGGAGCTGAAAGGCCTCTAGCAGGTGAGAGTAATTCATGTCTAATGGCCAGAAGAAAAAGGGGACTTCAGTCTTACAACCACCCAAAACCAAATTCTGCCACTAATTAGAATGAACTTTGGAAACGGAGGCTTCTCCAGAGCCTCCAGATAAGAGCCTGACCTGATACTTCGATTTTGGCTTTATGAGACCTTGAGCAGAGAACCCAGTCAAACCTTCCTGGACTACTGATCTAAAGAACTATGAAATAATGTGTTGTTTTCAAGCTGCTAAATTTGTGGTAAATCGTTATACAGTAATAGAAAACTAAAACTAATATGGTAGTCTACGTAATATCCTATGAATGATGAGATTTTCCATTCCAGCCAGTGGAAACAGGCAATATTCCCCGTTCTGTGTGAGCAATGAGTTTTGCTCCCTCTAATCCTTTTGGATAGTTATTTTTCTGGCCTCTGATAGTTTCCTCCCATGCCTGTATTAGCCAGTAGTCAGGTGAATACTGGAAAGGGGAACTCCAGAGTTTTCTCTCTGTGCAGCTCTCGCCTTTCTGGCACTCTGCCCTGAGAAGAAGCCTCCCCAGACTCCAAGCTCTGTCCGCAGCTCAGGGAGACTGCCAGGCTCTACCTGGATTCTCTTTCCTTGTGCTACAGCCTGGAAACTCTTTTTATATATTATTTATTATCATTTTTTGCTGTCCTCTGTAGGCCAGGAAGGAAACTCTTTCCAGGAAGTAAGCTGGTGATGGTAAGGCTCACTTCATTTATTTATGTTTCTCAGAGACTGCTGTCTTTTGTTGCCTCATGTCCTATGTCTTGAAAACCATTACTTCATATATTTTGTTTAGTTTCTGGTTGTTTCAGGAGCAATGGTAAATTTGGTCTCTCTTATTCTATCTTGGCCAGAAGCAAAAGTCCTCAGTTAGATGTGACTGGTGTCAGGTACTGTTTAAAATCAAAGTTTGGGGTTTAAAATGCTCAAAAATACCCACCCTACTAACGGTAGAACATCAGCATCCTCTGTTTCTAGACTGAGGATACCATGTTAATTATAGCAATCCCCTACCAATATTTTCCATGTAAATGGAGATTAAAATCTGAAAACAAAAAATTTAAGACAATCAAACCCTAATCTAGGTCTATTGAGTTCTGAAGGAGCAGTAGGTTAGATCATCTGACAGTTGTTGGTTTCTTTACAGTTCAATTTTCCTATACCACTTTCAGAGTAAGGCTGATAACCATTTCTACAAGTGGGATCTGCAGTGATCTAATCTTCCTTTATGCTAAGTGAGTACTTTCTTGTTATTATTCTTATGGGGATATCAGCCCTTAGTTTAGAAAGTGCTGCCCTGATCTTGGGATCACGAACTGCCCTTTAGATTCTCTCAAAAGCATTGCCTTGGAAGCTCTATTTCAATACCTCCTTTATTCACAAGTTTTCACAGCCAGGTGCTACAGGGTCTGGAGATGAGAGTCGGAAGATGAGATACGTTGTTACAAAACTCGCCTGATAGTGGAGACATATGAGCTACTTTAGAGCATTTATTTTATGTCACCATGATGAGCAGCTTCCCTGCCTGTGCCAGGGAGAGGCTGTGAGTCCTTTCTTCACTTGGGCTGCGCCTTCCCAGCTCACCGCCGTGCAGTCTACTGAAGTGGGGTCTGTATGTATGTGCCGGGGCAGAGGAGCTTCTTGTGTGCTTGCTGTTGAGGACTTTGAAGCAAAAAAAAAAAAAAATTGAAACAGTACTAGCTAGCCATTAATGCTTCCCTTGAGTAATACTGCTCTTTTCACATAGAAACAAGTGCTTACAAAAAGAACAGCTTTTTGTGGAAGTGGCCAGATCATAAACACTTAGACCTAAAATGAACTTAATGAGGCCAGAGCCAAGGTGTTCAAGTGTGTCAATAGGTGAGAGAACCATGTAGATATAGTGGATTAAGTTTGTTAAATCTAACCACGTGCTTTAAAGAGTGCTTTTCAAGCTTTAATATGCATGCAACTCACGTGAGAAACTTATTAAAATGCAAATTCTGTAGGTCTGGGGTGGGGCCTGAAATTCTACATTTCTCACAAGGCCCAAGGTGATGCCTATGCTACTGGTTTGGGGACTACACTTAGAGTAGCAAGGTTCTAAAGGAAAATATTTGAGAGTAAGCATATGAAAAAAAGAGAAATACAATGGCAATCAATATTCAGTCATTTATTCAGCACCTGAAGCCCTGTTATGTATAAGAAACTAGACTCAGTGATGTAGAAAAAAGGGAAAATAAGAATAAAGCCTTCTCTTACAGAACTTACAAACTAGGAGGTTAAACTATATAGAAAGCATTAGACTATAAGTAGTAGAGTGTGATTCTTAGTGGTTAAAGATCCCTGGGCTTGAATCCTGGTCTGTGAAAAATTGACCACAATTATTCAACCACTACGCGCTTCAATTTTCTCATGTGTGAAATGAAAAAAATGAGAATAATGATAGCACCTACAGCATAGGCACTGTGAATGAGGGTTAAATGAGTTGATTCCTATAAAGTACATAAGACAGTGCCTGGTACATAGAAAAGACTGAAAAATTGCTCTTGTAATACAAGTTGAAATTAAGGAATATCATTAAAATGGTTTAGATAAAATATTATGGAGTTTAGTCAAAAATCTCAATTAATGGAAATTTATTAAGCCAAGATTTTGAGGACTCTCCTGGGGAAAAATCATGAACCCCAGGCAGCTGTGGCTGTTTTTTCCTGAAGGGGAGGTTGGAACCTTCAATATTTTAAAGGCATGCAGAGAGAAAGCAAAAGGCAGCGGGTTGGGTGGCTGATGAGGTAGTGGCTATATTCTTGTGAGGCCCAAGAAATCTACATTTTATGTAAAATAAGGGACTGAAGGAAGCATCAGTTATGTAGATATCCCTGGACAGTCTGATGCTGTCTTGTCTCCAGTTTTGTTACCTGTAAGATAAACTTGTAATTCATTATCAGTGTGGAATCAAATAGGCTTTAGTTTTAGGTGCTATACATAGGTACAATTTGCATGTCCTTTCCTCGTTTATATGAGGTTAGCAAGAAATTTCCTTAATGAATGATCTGTGGGGCTAGCCTTCACAGGTGCCTGAGGCTGTGATTTTCTTTTTACACTTCCCTCCTGTTCTTCAACATCTTTCAGACACAGCATTGTAGAAGGCTTGAGTTCATGGTTGTATTATTATTATTATTGTTGTTTAATCAAATCTCACATCACTATGAAGGTTGATTTTTAGGAGATCATGTCTGTCAGAGAAGAAAAAATTAAGTCAAGAAGGGCCACCGTCAAAAATTTTAGGTATGGCCTGGTGCACGGTGGCTTATGCCTGTAATCTTAGCACTTTGGGAGGCCAAGGTGGGAGGATTGTTTGAGGTCAGGAGCTCGAGACCAGCTTGAGCAAGAACAAGACCCTGTCTCTATAAAAAATAGAAAAATTAGCTGGTCATAGGGGCACATGCCTGTAGTCCCAGCTACTTGGGAGGCTGAAGTAGGAGGATCACTTGAGCCCAGGAGTTCAAGGTTGCAGTGAGCTATGATGACGCCACTGCACTCTAGCCAGGGTGACACAGTGAGACCCTCAAAAAAAAAAAAAAAAAAAAAAAAGTAAATAATGGACAAGGCTAGAATGCAATAATGAGCTTAGTGTGTGTATGTATGTGTGTGTGTGTGTGTGTGTGTATACTGAAATAATTTTCTCTCTCTAGTTTCTCATTTTTATTAGAGACAAATAGCAAGATCAACTTATTTGCAAAATAAATTTTCATTTCATATTTGGTCTGATAATTTGCATAAAATGCAGTAAGAATAATCATTGTCCATGTAGGCCTTTTTTTTTTTTAATTTTTAATTGGCTTTGCTAGAACCCTTTTCTTTTTAAGGAATTTCAAGTTATTTAAAGGTCTCTCTAGCCAAGCCAAGGATTTACTCCTGCAGATATCTGTATAAATTAGGTAAATACTTCTTTTTTTTTAAGGTCCCAAAGTAACTTGAGGTTCCTGAACCCATCAGAAAGTGACATCCTTTACTTACCACAGATCAGGAAATGTTATCGATGAGGTATCAAGTCAGTTTTATTTTTTTCCAGAGGACTTTTATTGGCCTTACAAAGTCAACCTAATTCCTTAAAGCAGTCTGGGCATATCCGAAAATATGCCATTCCCGTTAAAGCCTTGGTAAAATAACTAGCATCTCTAATTCTTTCCTGTTAGAAAAAGAAAAACAGATTCTTAATAAACTTATGCAAATAGTTATATTGCCATAAAATAAGAATACTTATGAATAGTTTCCAAATTTTGGAGAAATCAAGTAGAGAGAAAAATAAATGTTTCAAATTATTTATAAAATATACTTTATCAATTTGTTATAAGCTATAAATAGCTCAAAAGAAGGGTAAAAAAGGTTTATTGTCTTCTGGAAAACAAAACATAGAAAAATTAGCAATGTTTTAAACAAATAGTTAAAAATTAGTTAAGTCTCATGTCATTAATACTTGTTTTGCTTGAGGTTGAGTTAGTAATTCTCATGACGCATCAGTTTTTTTTATTAAAGTAAGCCAGTTTCTTTGGAGTCCGGAGGGCATCTAGTTGAGGTGTCTGGGTGTTAAACTTGAAGCATCTTCAGTTAAAGTGGAAGTGGCTTTCATATAGAAAAACAAATGTTAATATTTGGAACAGTTTATCCCAGAGTTTGTATGTCACAAGATATGCTTGTAGGGCCTCAGGAAAAAAATGGTGCCAATTTCATTGAGTCCAAGTCAGAAAACTGGAAGAAGAGATTAAAAACATTATTTGGAGACTTGTAGTAGGAAAGAATTTAGGATTCAGTCTAAACCTGAATTTAGAGATCAGTCTATGATCTCTAAAGTTAGTACAAAGCCATTTTTTGAGAAGAATTAAAGTAAAATAATTGAGGATAGCACAAAGTCATAGAATAGTGATGGTTAAAGAGACAATTGACAAAGAAAATTTTGGTTATTTTTGTGGCATACAACAATTTAACATAACTGTAATTATTATTGATAACATATATCAAAGTATATCAGAATTTTAGGAATCTCATACAATTTTGGGAGCACATATTAATAGCATGTTTATATTAATGTAACCCAAAGAAAGTTAAACACCATTTTATATTTGACAATGCTTCCTATATGATTTTAACATAACAAATAAGCCAAATGTGTTTCTCTTAGATTTTTAGTGGCCCTAATATTTAAAAAGCTAATTTCAGGTCAAAAAGACAATTTAGAAATTTTCTTCTTTTTTTTGAAAAAACCCATATCTAATTTTTTAATATTTTGTATGTAGAATTATTTCTTTTATATCCAGTAGTTTTAATTACATATATTAATTATAATGTAAACTCTTAGTAACCTTTATTTTTGATCAAAAGTCTAAGAAGTTAAAAGTAACTTTGGGCCATTGGTTCCCAATTTTTATTAGCATATCTAAATATCTTTAGTTTTTTATATCATACAAAAATAAGATGTTAAAGTATATAAATTTAAACTTATGTTTAATAATTAATGTTTTAATATTTTAACTTATTTATAAAAAACTCATATTTTATGATTATCTTCTTTAATTTAACATAATATGACTTTAAGATTTTAAATTACTGAAAAGAATTTTGAAATTACAATACAGGTCTCATCCATAAGTTCACAGTCAATTCTAGCCAAATATTAAAAATATTACAGAAGCACCAGTTTTATTACCTTAAAACATCTGGCAGGAATAGACAGGTTTTAACCCAACAGGTTCAGGTGAAAATGTCTGAATTAAATTTTGAAGATGTTTTTATTTTATTTTACCAATGGCTTTTAAAATTCTCTTTATTCATTGAAGATTACTAAAGTCATGTGTACTTGAAAATAATTTGGGCTTATTTACTTAATTTATGACACATACACATGTATACAAAGATCCTACAGCCTTGATTTTTAAATGGCAAAACTCATCAGTTCAAAAGGATAGTTGGATTTAAACCGTGCCATTGAGAATGGAACAAGTAAAATTTATTTGTCTCACATATGGCCTAAACCCTGATTGAGTCTCAGAAGAAACAGGGCATTAATTATATCTTAAAATACACAGAAAATCTAAGCCCTTTCAAGAAGGAGTTTAAGTGTGTAAGAAGACGATACTGAACGCCAAGGCAACACAAAATCGTAGGAATTTACCACAGGACTTTATAAGGAGACCAGCTTGATTTAGATAGGTAGTATTGAATCTCAGACCCCTCAAAAAGGGAGTGAGAGAGAGACGCCATGGGACCGAGCTATGTAATATCTTTATAATATACTTCTTGCAAACATTTTTTTTTTTTAAGTATTTAAACCACACCCTTTCTTATCTAAGGCTGAAAGAAAGAAGAAGCCTCTTGTAGTGATATTCTGCTGCCTCCAACGTGGCCACACACCTTTGCCTAGCTAGGACACACACCAAGGTCAAAAATTTTCTTGCAATACAAAGTAATTTATGGTAACCCCAAAAGCCAAAGAAATCAGGTAACAAGATACAAAAGAGAGTAGTTTCACATCTGAGAGGAATCTGTTTATGACCTTTTAGATCCATAAAGAAAACAGAAGATCCCTAAAAAGGGGTGAGTGGCGTCTTTTTTTTTCTCCAAGTTCCTTAAGGATTCTGAACTGTTAGAAGAGCAGATTTAGTTGGGACAAACAGTTGCCATTTTTGCTTTCGAACTTTTTGAATAAAGGTACCCTTCTAAGTGAAACCAATAAGCCTTAACTAAGATTATAACTTAATCAAGGAAGTAAGAGGTGTCTCTAAAGAGGTGGAAAACAGTTTTTACAAGATCTAGAAACACAGGAAAGTCTTGCTAGCCATAAACCAGGTGTAATGCACATATTTGTCTGGCCGTTTTTTTAAGGTCTCAGTTTCTTAGCTGACCATTTACATATAAAGATTCAAAAGCCACATGTGCCTCTCACAGGTGGAGAAAAGAAGGAAATTAAAGGTTGCCCATAGAATAAATGGCAAAAGTTGCATAAAATCAAACCAGACTTATTCCCTGATAGGAAACTGAACTCAGGCTGTTAGGGTAAAAGCACAGAATTTTCGCCATTAAGCTACAAGGTAAATTGACTTCTGTTGTCACACCCAAAGGGGAATTATACAAAGGATTTTTATCTTTTGGGTCAAATTTTGCTTTTTAATTTTGTTAAGAGAATTTTTAAGGCTACCTATAACACAATTATGTGTCCTTCTTTTAATCCAATTCCTCTACTAATACAAAAAGGCAGTTGTTTAGATTAAGAGATCTCTAAAATCCATCTTTCAGTTTAAAGGACCTATCTTTTGGCCATTAATTTTCAATGATGTACTTATTGTAAAGTGACTTAATCTATTAATAATAGTTTCTTAAGAGAAGAAACAACTCCAAAGATCCCCTCATTCTTCCAGAAATAGGCTAAGACGGAGACAACAAAAGCCCCTTATGAATGGGACTTTCTATGACAAACAACAAAGAAAGAGCAATAAGGGAAAGTCCTATCTCTGGGAGGAGAAAAAAAGGATCAAAGAAAATATATATATATGAATTTATATCACAAAGTACCAAAAGTCTCTGTATTAAGACTAGTCATACAAGTCCTTTTTCTCTCATCAATCAAAACAGAAAAACAGTGGTTTTTCCTGTCCGTCTATTCAACTGGATTATGCAAAGAGAGAGGCCAGGACCCATGGCTGGTAAAAAAAAAAAAAAAAAAAAAAAATTCTTTTTTGATGGGATGGTATATTGCAGCTGTGGGTGTTTTAGTCAATTTCAGAGGCCTCATTTTTCATAATTTAGTTGGTCAAATGTAATGTAAGATAAGACTAAAACTAAAAACAGGAAAAAAAAAGAGCGTCACACAATTAATATATTGTTGAAATCTCTAAGCACAAGGAGAAGTTATAGCTAACTGACAATAAACCTCAACCCTAAACTATCAAATTCTAAAATGAAACCCCACACCAGCTTCTTACCTGGAGATGGGGCCCAAGCTGAGCCTGCTCTCCATTGTTATGGAAGCAGAAAAACCCACATTCTTTGTCAGAAGTGAGCAAAACTCCAAAAAGGAGTTCCATGGCAGAATAAACCTCAGATCTCAACTGAAGAGTTGGGAGGTCAAAGATCTCTGGAGAGAGCAGCGAATTGCCCAACCGGTTAGAGCAGTAAGGAGCTCTACCTTGGTACCAAAGGCACCAATCGGGAAATTGCTACAGGTTCAGAAAGCCGAACTCCTCTCAGAGGTCCCTGTTTTTGGTTACCATTTGTCAACCCACATAAATGACTGAGGCAAAAATCTCAATGAATGGAAGTTTATTAAGCCAACATTTTGAGGACGAGCCTGGGAAAAAACATGAACCCCAGACAAGCTGTGGCTGTTTTTTTCTGAAGAGGAGGTTGGGACCTTCAGCATTTTAAAGGCATACGGAGAGAAGGCAAAAGGGGTGTTCGTGGGGGAAGGGGGTGGTGGGGACAGGGGGCTGATGAGGTAGTGGCTATATTCTTGTGAAGCCCAAGAAATCTACATTTTACATAAAATAAGGGAGTGAAGGAAGCATCAATTATGTAGATATCCCTGGGTAGGTGGAAGAATGCCTGATTGTGCCTCCTCTCCAGTTCTGTTACCTGTAAGATAAACTTGTTATTCATTATTAGTGTAGAATCAAATAGGCTTTAGTTTTAGGTGCTAGCCGTGGGTACAATTTGCATGTTCTTGTTTGTGGGAGGTTAGCAAGAAATGTCCTTAATGAATGATCTGTGGGGCTAGCTCTTCACAGGCACCTGAGGCTGTGATTTTCTTTTTACATATGGCAAAAGAGACTTTGTAGCTGTGATTAAGTGAAGGTTCTTGAAATAGCGGGATTATCCTGGATTATCTGGGTGGACCTGATACAATCACAATTGTTCTTATAAGAAGGAGGGAGAGGAAAATTTGACACAGAAAAAGGCAAGGTGACCAACAAAGCAAGAGGACACATGACTGGCTTTGAAGGTGGAAAAAGGGGCCATGAGCCAAGGAATGAAGGAAATACAGGTCTAGGAGGTAGAGAAGTCAAGGAAATGGATTCTCCTCTAGAGCCTCTAGAAGGAATATGGCACTGCTGACACCTTGATTTTGGCCTAGACTTCTGACCTCCTAGAACTATAAGAAAGTAAATATACATTGTTTTAAGCCACAAACTTTGTGGCAATTTGTTACAACAACCATAGGAAAAAAACTATATAAAGCAGCTGTGGAGGACTTCACAATGCTATTTTTCATCCTTTTCCTAACTAGAGAGCCATCACTAGCATGAGAGATCACTAAGTTAAGGCCACTGTAGCAGTCCCAGTTTTCCATGAAGAAGGCTGAAGCCATGAAATATTCTCTCCGTGTCCATAAGGGTGTGATATAAGTGAGGAGGGCTTCTTGGCTCTTCAAAAGAATGTGCAATTTGGGGACTACCCTGCTCTTACGAAGAAGTCATAAGACTAGGTGACCAGATGTCTTAAGTGAAAGCACCTCTGGCTTCCACTTTGTCTCAGCAGAATATTTGGCCTGTGATCAAATTGCATCAAGTCTTTTGGATTTCACCAGAAAGTTTAGAAGCTTTAGGATGCAAGGATCCAGTTATTACAGAAAAGAACTTCAGAAGGGAGGAAAAAAGAAGGGTCAGTAATTTGTGAAGCTATAGAAAAGCATTGTTTGTGTTTACAATATCTTATGTCAAGTTCAAATTTAGGGGCTAAAACACATTTTGTCTAGGTCAGTTTCTCCAAGTTGATATAACAAGACTTTGGTGTTGGACTCAGGAAGGGGAAAGGATTTGTAAAAAAGTTAATTTTTATTGTCTTTGATGGAAAGCAATCACTAGTTCAGTAACACAAGATTAAACTATGTGGGCCTTTAAATCTGCAAGCAAAATGTTCAGAAAAGGTTAGTTAATCCATTAATTATAAAACAAAAGGACCTTTTGTTCCTTCCCTGCATATCTCTTTCCCACCTCCTCCCTCAGATGCAGGAGCACACCAAAAGAGAACAGAGAGAGGCAAGTCAGCAGTGAAGATCTGCCTTGGTGTCTTCTTACACTACCTACTCTCTTTAATCTTGTATCCTCCACTAGCCAATTTTCTTACAGAGGTGATCTGAGTTCTCAGCACAAAGGTTTGTGATTATTCATTCATTTAAGTAGTTTTAAGACTCTACCATGTTACCATATTAACTTTGAGTAACACCCAATTAAACACATTAGTTTTGCCAAGTTAACAGAGAGTTCAAAGGATACATAAAAACATGGCATATGATAACCATTTTAGCCAAGCAAGTAGCCTGGGAACCTTTTAAAAACTGTGCTGTAATTTGGAGGGGCCAGATTTTGATTCTCAAATGAGATATTTGTGGCAGCATTTGGGAAACTGTTAAGTGCTATATAAATGTTAGAAACTCATCATAATTGCAGCAACCACATCCCACCAGAAGGAATTTGGAGAACAATATGTATAATGAAGCTTTGGTTAGTATGACTTCTTCCCTAAACTGTTTTCTCCTCCATGAAAGTATTCAGAGAGTTCCTGGCTTCTGGCCCCCACCTAGAGAAGAATTATTTTGTCTGCATGAGTGTGGAGATACCTCAAAGAACTAATAGTAGAACTACCATTTGATCCAGCAATCCCACTAGTGGGTATTTACCCAAAGGACAAAAAGACATTCTATAAAAGAGACGCTTGCACTCAAATGTTTATAGCAGCACAATTCACAATTGTAAAGATGTGGAAACAACCCATGTAAGATGTGCCCATCAATACATGAGTGGATTAATAAAATGTGGTATATGGAGTACTACTCAGCCATAAAAAACTGGTGAACTAAAACCTCTTGTATTATCCTGGATGGAGCTGGAGACCATTCTTCTAAGTGAAGTACCACAAGAATGAAAAAACAAACACCACATGTACTCACCATTAAATTGGAACTAATTGATCAACACCTATGTGCACAAATGGAAGTAACATTTATCAGAAATCAAGCAGGTTGTGGGGGAGGAGGGGATGGGTAAAATCCCACCTAACAGGTACAATGCACACTATCTGGGGAATGGGCATGGTTCAAAAGCAATTAATGTAATCAAATCGTTTCTACCCCTGTAATATACTGAAATTTAAAAAAAAAAAAAAAAAGAAAGCATTTTGTCTGCTTGGCCACAGTATTGAGTGCCCCTCCCTTTCTTACCTGACAGTCAATTTGAATCCTGACTCCCACATTCAGTGTCACAGAAGGCAGAGGTCACCAACTGCAGGTTTATCTTTCTTCCTTCTCTTTTATAGCCTTTTACCCTCTTTTATTCTCTTTAGCCAGCAACTTTGTTCCCCAGGCCACCAATCTTCCAATTCCATTCCTTCGCTTTAAGGACCACGGCTATGTTACTCTTAACATCATCATAAACCAGAAAGGAAAAAAGAGAAAGCTGTCTTAAGTATTATAAATGCGTGTCACAAAGTTCATGCACAAAGGAAAATCCTTGTAGATTAGGTCTGAGAGAAACTGGGGCCAAATTATGAGGGCCTTGTGTGCTAACTTTATCCTGAAATTAGGGGTTGCTTTTTGAAGGGATTTTAAACAGATTATATGACTTGATTTGCATTTTACATTACTCTGAGAGCAGTGCAGAGGATAGATTAATTTTGTGTGGGATTGTGGGTTGGGTGGGGTGAGGTGGGCAGTATGGTGAGAGCAGGCTTGGGGACAGATAGATTAGTGAGGAGGGTATTTCAGTGGTTCAGGCAAACAGTGATAAGATTCTGAACTAAAACAATGACAGTGGGAATGGAGAAAAAGGACTTAGACGGATGATTGATGGAATTAAGGCAATGACATCTACTGAAGATTCTGAGTATAATAAGTAAAAGCAGGAGTCTAAAAATCAGATAAAAGAATACGTAAGTAGATGAGAGATCTGGGTCAAAAAAGCCTTCTTAATTTCTTCAGATAAACATAATAGTTACTTCCTAGACAAAATTGTCTTCCTATGTACTTCCTTATGGCCCTAATGACTTTCTACTTTGTACTTTGGCTTTTATTTATGTATTTTATTCTGCTACTAAGTGATAAATTCCTCGGGCACAGGGACTATTATTTGTCTTTATATATATATATTTTTTTGAGACAGAGTCTCACTGTGTTGCCCAGGATAGAGTGCCGTGGCGTCATCTTAGCTCACAGCAACCTCAAACTCCTGGGCTCAAGCGATCCTCCTGCCTCAGCCTCCCGAGTAGCTGGGACTACAGGCATGCGCCACCATGCCCGGCTAATTTTTTCTACATATTTTTAGTTGTCCAATTAATTTATTT
>CAUYRB010060174.1:0-70420 GCA_963574695.1 Propithecus perrieri | reverse complement strand
TGTAGTCCCAGCTACTTGGGAGGCTGAGGCAGAAGGATCGCTTGAGCCCAGGAGTTTGAGGTTGCTGTGAGCTAGGCTGATGCCACGGCACTCTAGCCCGGGCAACACAGTGAGACTCTGTCTCAAAAAAAAAAAAAAAAACTAATCCCATTTATGAGGACCCCACCCTCATGATTTAACCTCCTTCCAGAGGCCCCACCTCTTAGAACCATCATTTGGAGATGAGGTTTCACCATATGAATTTTGGGAACACAAACATTCAGACTATAGCAGTGGCTTTCACAATTAATGAGTCTCAAAAATGTGTCATGTATACAATTGCTTTATATTCAAGGAGAAAGCAAATACAGTTACTTCACAAATTTATTAAAGGCCAACTGTACAAATTCCATAATACTTTTTTATTTAACTTTTCCTGAATTTAAGATTCCTCCAGGATTCATGAAGTTACAGAATTTATAAGAGGCAGTCATTTACTATAAGAGATGCAAAACAGCAAAGATTGAATTGAACAAAATAGAAAACATCAACCAAAGTTTTTATTTTATTAGAGAAATTCAAGATTGGAACCTAGTCCCAGTACACACACACACACACACGCACACACACACACACACACACACACACGATATATACATATACATGCAATATTTTACATAAAACACAAGTTTGACAGGAGAATCAATGTAGATAATCAATGTAGTGTTGGACAAATCAAAGGTTACATTGTGAGTATATTAAGGACCATTTTAAGAATTAGTTTACCTACCAACTTTTTTAACTTCTGAATTTCTCTCGCCTATGAGAATACTATTTAATATAGCATTAAATCAGTCCTAATCGTTTTTTTTTTTTCCTTAGTGTGAGAACTTTCACACAAACTTTGTTATTATCTTGTTTGCGACCTGCTATGGTTTGAATGTGTCCCCCAAAATTCATGTGCTGGAAACTTAATCCCCAATGCAACAATGTTGAGAGCTGCAATCTTTAAGAGGTGATTAGATCTTGGTGGTTCTGCCCTCATGAATGGATTAATGCTGATACGGGAGTAGATTCCTGATAAAAGGATGAGTTTTTCTTATCTCTCTATCTCCTACCATGGGATGACACAGCTAGAAGGCCCTGGCCAGATATGGACCTTGTCACTTTGGATTCCCCAGCCTCCAGAACTGTAAGAAATAAATCTCTTTTTATTTATATTATAAATTACCCAGTCTCAGGTGTTCTATTACAGTGTCAAAAAACAAACTAAAACAGGACCACTTTAAAACTTTAGGACACTACTTACTAATATTATGATGGAAGGTGACTTCCTTCTTCCTTGTATGTCATAAGTTGGGTTCAGTGGGTGGCAGCAACCACAGTTATTAAAAAGGATAGAGAAAAATTTCACAATTTGCTCCGTCCTTAATTACTTCAGTATTTAAATTTTGGCCTTATGAAAAGTCTCAGGTGGTGAAATCAAAATTTACATTAAAATGGAAATGAGGAATTGAATAATTGAAATTATTTAAATAATGTGTATTCTCTTTTTTTATGCCTGCTTGAATATAGATTGTAAAAGCAAAGATAATTTATCCTAAAAATTATGAGACTTGCTGAAAATGTTCTCACTCAGCTGTTAATCATTTCTTTCTCCATCTCTCTTAAATTTGGACCACTTCATCATTTCTTCTTTTTTTAATGACAAAATTTTTCTCTGTAAATAACCAGCTAGAATAAAATTAATTATAAAATTTTCATTTGAAAATCCACACAAATTATGAAAAGTATGCAAATAGATATGGCAAAGCATATATATATTTGTAGAAAATTAGAAACACAGTAATATCAGGGGTTATGTGTGTGTGTGTATAAAATATATATATAAATATATACAAATATATATATAAAATATGTATGTATATAAAATCATATAAATATAGTGGCTTGAATTGTATTATATGCAATAAAAACTAAGCAACTCCTCTATAACTTATAAGGACTACCTCAAAACTGACATATAAAATATGTTGCATTTGTAACAGTGGGATATTTAGATTCTCCACTAATAAAAAGATTGAGGGATTTTGCTTGAAGCAAGGTAGGTGAGAATTTTTATTTTTAAAATAATTTGTACGCACACACATATACACATATATGGAATGTGTATTGGTTTACTTTTAGCAAAGGGGAGAACAAGTTTTCTTTCTTACAATAGTTTTGATATTAGGTTTTATGTCTAAAGTAAATTTCCATCTTTCAAGAAATAACTGTAAAAATAAATATACGATTAAAAATGAATAGTTTCCTAGAATATGTTCCACAGCAAAAGCAGCGAAATTTACTCAGCAAATCACAGGAGTAGTAAACTATCTTCTTTCTCAGGGAAAGCACTGATTCTTTCCTTCCTTCCTTCCTTCCTTCCTTTCTTTCTTTCTTTCTTTTTCTTTCTTCCTTTCTTCCTTCCTTCCTTCCTTCCTTCCTTCCTTCCTTCCTTCCTTCCTTCCTTCCTTCCTTCCTTCCTTCCTTCCTTCTTTCTTTTCTTCCTTTCTTCCCTTCCTTCCCTTTCTTTCCTCTTTCTTCCGTTTTTTTTTTAGTATCTGACAATTCATGAAAGTGAATTATATATTCCTTTCATTCTTCCATGAGCCAAAGGATAAGAATACTGTCCTGGGTGTCAATGATGTCTCTTACACATACTAGACTATGGTATTGTGCTTGGAAGGGCATATTTTTTGTATGGTGACCTAAGTAAGTGCCTCTTCCTTTTGATTAACATTTACGGAAGAACAGACTGATGTAGCTAAATTCTTGTTCACCAAATAATCAATCACGACTATACAGCTGGAAGAAGTGGTGATAGGGACAGGGGCCAGAAATGCACTCTGCTTTTATCCTGTTTAAAATATATTTTAAGAATTGTCACTCTTTTTATGGGAATGAAATTCTCACTTAGGAAGACAGATAAGAACAAAACTGGGAGAATTCAGTTTTCCTCCCGCACATTAAGATTTTTGGATAGTTGTTATCTGTTGATAAAGCAGTGATTCAAAGGCAAAGAGTTTCTTCTGTCTGATTAATGAAGTGAAATTTCAACTAAGTGAATTATAAGTAAAGTTACCTAAATCACTTATCTGCTAAAGATTTTAATGACATAAAAACATAGCTGTTAGCCTTCTATTTTGTACACAAAATCTATCCCACACCTATTGTCTACCCTTAGGGAAATAAATGCAGGGCTTCTCTCTGCTTCTTGACTGATCTCTTGCCGAAAGCCAACTCTCCAAATCCCCAGGGATAGACCGAAGTCCTAATATTAATATTCTGGTTTTAAGAAGGTTTCTTGTGGAGTTCTTTAAACGTATGTTTCTGAGCTTAGGTGGAGATGCTTACATACTTTTTGAATCTTTTCTTCCATGAATTGATGCTGTGAGTCTGTAAGGGAACTTAGGCAGCATCTAATTCTTGCCCATCCTGAGAAAATCCAGTAGATAAAAATTTCTGAATTGGACATAACTGGGTTTATTATATACCAGCTTATCTATTGACAAGCTTTAAGTGACTTTGGACAAGCTATCAATAATTCTAAATTTCAGCATTCAGACTGGTTAGGTTTGGTGGAGGGTAAACAGGTAGGTGGCAAGGAGGTGGCTCAGGGCAGAGAGCAGAAACTGAATTGTATCTAGGAACCAAATTGGGACTAATAACTGTTCCCTACTGGGAACATACACAGTAAAAGTTCCTAATAACCTTTAACTGACCCGGAGCTCATTACCATCTAATTAGCATAATGTGTGGTTTCGTGGAGAATTCTGGAAAAGACGTACACACAGAAAGGGAGACTGTTATATAACCTACCCTGCTATGTGACCTGCCATGTGATCTGTTATATAACCATGACCTGTCAATCATCCCCAAAGGGGAGAAACGGCCACCAATCCTGCCATGGGAAAGGCGAGACAAACTAGTGGGATAATAAAAGGTAGTGTGTGCTCAGCCTCCAGCCTCTTTCTCCATTCCTGGGGACTGACCCATTCCACTCTCTCTGGAACATATTTTCCCTTTGTGTAGCTTCCTTCCATACTTTAATTCTTTCTTTTATGTGATAAACTGTATACAATTGCTCTGTGTCTGTGACCACTCTGTCATTGGCTCCACTTGGTACAAGTACTCATTCTTGACAGTGGGAACTGGGGGACCGGGGGACATCCACACAGACAAACCTACCAGACTTATAAAATAAGGAAAAAAATAGCACTTATCCTTGTAATTAGATAGGATACTTCAATTAAAGTTTCTGGCACAAAGAAGGCTCACGATTAAAGTATCTTGGACTTTGACATCTTTGCAATTTTTCTTATCTACCTGGTCCCCCTTTTCTTATCAACTGATAGCCATCACTATTTTTTTTTTCTCTTCATCCCTCTTAAAATCAGTGAGCCACTTGGCCTCGCTGCTGGCATCCCCTTCTCTTTCTTTGGGATGCCACACCATCTCCCTGCTCTCTATCCCCCCACCCCCCCCTCCCCCTCCCCCTAAGGATAAAATAAACTTTTTTACTTTTATATATCTTAATTTCTATGTGAGAAATCTTTCTTCATCAGCACTGTGAGCACCTACCAGGCTTTCCATGGTAACAGTTTTCATTCTCTCTATCAAATTATTTTCTTTTCTATCAAATCATTTTCTTCACTGTCAAAGTCATTTCTTCTATGAATTAGAAATGCTACCAATAATGGTTGAGGAATGTTAATTAAATAGCTTCTTTTCTTTCTTTCTTTTTTTCTTTTTTTCCCCTTTCTATGATTTTTGTTTGTTTGTTTGTTTGATCCAAGTTGGACCTTAACACTATTATCCACAACGTTTCTCTGGCAACATCTGTTGCATTCAAAATAATTACCATACAGACATCTGGCACATAATATGTTTGTAAATCATTAATTTCCTCTTTTGACTATTTTCTGATACTTGTTGCCTTGTAGAAGCAACGAGAAATCCCTGTATAAATTTTTTTTATCAAAATTAGAAATGAAGTAATTAAAATGACTTTTTCTATTATCGTCCATACAACATAATACAAGAACACACAAAAAATACAATGATAACACTATTCTAGTCAATAACAAAGAAAGGGAAGAAATGGATGAAGAATGTCATTATTCTCAAGGCTACACAATTATGTGTGCTCCTATGGCGATAGCACCCTTCCACCAGCATTCCAAACTGCATTGTCTCCTTTGTATAGGAAGAATAGAGAGGCTATATCCTGACCATGAGTCATTCTTTCCTTGTAACAAAAAGAGATTCTTTCTGTCCATTGGTACTCAGGGATCATCGCAGACCATGAGGTACAGCAGTGGGCAATAATTAGCTTCTCTCTCTGAGTCAGCTTTCTTATTGTCTACTTCTCCGTTTCATCCTTTCAGTCTTACATCATAACAGAACTGCTACACAGAATTATTTTTTTCTTTCTAAATAAACATTTATATACTACCTAAAATTAAATCTAAACTAAAGTTAAATAAAGTCACCATTTACATCTTACTTCTGCAGATAAATTTTTTAAAGAAAAATGTACGTATGTATAGGTTGCAATTCTCCTTAAGCCAGTTCACAATGGATGCTCATGTAGTTTGAAAATACCTGTACAATCTTATTTTTCCTTTCTACTTCTTGTGTAGAATTTGACAACTTCAACTATAATTATGTCTACCCTGTTGTAAAGACTATTCAGGGATATATAATAATAAGCATCAGGTTTTAGTCTCAAATGTCAGTTCTTAGTGCGCCCATGGCCGAAGAATGACCAGACACGCCAAAGTAAGACAAGCATGAAAATGAGGTTCATGAGGAGAGAAAGATAAGATTATAGAGCAAGAGCAAGTTATAGGTTTACAGAGCAAGATATGTATGGCACAGATGATGACTGGACCCATTGTCGCAGCAGGAAAAGAGAATTTGGTTATGGTCTGTGACTTGTTTTATAGTGCCTGCATTGGCACCTACCTAATGACTCAGACATCACCATGGAATCACTTTGATTGGACAGTTAGGAGATACATGACCTGATTTGCTCATGCAGATCTCCCATGAGCCTCTCTGAAAGCCTGTTGAGGGGTTGGTGAATCACAGTAGTACCCGCCTTTTGTCCCTAGGAGACCCAGCATCCCTCGCTAACTACCTAACATACGGGTAAGCCTGAATCCAGACCAGGGTTCAGAAATTAAATGAGATGAATTGGCATAGATTTCTTTACTTACCCTAATTCTAGTTGTATTGCTACCTGTGCTTCTGCGGAAAAACATACTCATAACTACCCTGCAGATGCTGAGACATTATTCTTGACCAAGCTTTCTGCTTTTTTGGGAATCTGAGGTCAGGCAAGCTCTGTAAATGTGTTTAACTGTACTACATGTCAACAGGAATAAGAAGGTGTCTATGAAATCATATCATTTGCTAAGGATTGTTCAATAGCCTAATATCTAGTGAGTTTTCAAATACGTGTACAATGGTAGAGAGAGGCTGGGCCTTTAGTACTCAAAAGTGAGTAAAAATGCAATAATATAGCTTGGACTGTAACAAAAATACATCTCCACTTATTAAAATGTCCCAGATATTAATACACAGCAATTTCAGATATGATTCAGTCAAGACCATTATATTGAAGCAAAAATATTTTCACTTGTGTATAAGAAATCATGATTTTAATAATTACATTTTGGAATGAAAGATGGAAGAATTTCAGAAATTAGAAAGTTAAATTTTTTATACTCCACATAGAAAAATAGATGAAGGAAAATTCAATTATGGGATCCAGTATAAAGCTGACCACCCCTGTGGGCAACTGGGAACTGTCCACTGTAGAAACTGAGGAGGAAAGCACTTACCCACTGGGTAATGACCTTTCACTTCTAGTTTGGTTCTTCTATTAATTGCTAATTGCCATCAAATTGATAAGTTGATTATAGTCACTTTGTTGTGCTATATACATGGCATGCCTGTATTAAAACATCACATGTACCCTATAAAGATACATAACTATTATGTACCCATAATAATTACATTTTTTTAAAAAAACTTGAGTGGAGCAAGGTCAATATACATAACCTAAATATTTGTATCTCCATAATATGCTGAAATAAAAAATTTTTAAAAAGATGACAAATTTTCAAAAATGAAAAAAATTCTTATAATAAACACAGTAATGAGCTAAAAAAAATGGCTACGTTTTCCACAGATGGGCCAAATAGTGGCGTCCCAGTGGTCTGAGGCCGAAAGTGAAAGATACACATTGTAGCTGAAGTGAGTTGCACTCATTTAACGCCTGTGCCCAGAAATATAGCATTAGCTGGAGTTCAGAGTTCAAAGATAGGCCAAAGACATAAGATGGAGCATGGAACATCCATCCCCTACACAATTTGGAAAATTTATAACCTACAAAAGTTCCAGGCCATCACAGGGCCGTGAAATTTGTGACCAGTGGAAATCTGTAGCCCCTGAACTAGGACCTCTAATCCAGCAGAATGTATACTTATGAGTTTGAGAAGAAAATATTCTACAAATTCCTTTCTAGAATTGGTGGTGATGAAGCCAAAACTATCATCACTGGTTCTTAGACCCATGTATTCTGGCTATTGGGGATACAGGACTATATATTGACTGGGTTGTAATATATACACTACATTCTGCAGGGTGCTGTCCCTGAGGTATCATCTTAACCAGGAATTTAATAAATTATCCAAATGGGTCACTTCTGAGAGACATGGTTTGGTAGGACCAGTGAATCTTATGGTCCTGACCTGAATGTTGTGCCTCTTTTACTGTCAAATGCATCCCTTGGTTCTAGGTGATATTATGTGGGATTCTCTTTTGACAGATCAGATACTCTGTTAGCCTATGGATAGTGATGATTTCAAGCACACTGTACAAAAACTGTTTTGTCTAAGAAAAGAAGTAGCTGACTGTGTTAGAAAAATCCTGCTCACCTGTTTTTACAGTTTCTCCTTGGTGGTGGATGCTGTCTGGTCGTCATGAAAATGAGGCACAAAGAGCACCACTTTTTTTGCCCAGTCCCACATATCCATACTCTTTTCCTCTTTTCCAAATTCCCTTTAACCTTTCATCTCCCAGGTTCCTGACTAAACATCTGAGACACTTGTTCAGGAATTCATGTGTCTTTACCTCAGACATCTCTCCATATAAGGTGAATGACCAAGTATACTACTAACTGCTCTAGTCAGTGGGGAGATTTCCAGTGTGAATGGATTGCTGCTGCAATTTTCCAAGCCTGTCTGATGGATCTTAGAGTAAGCAAATCAGGATGGGCTGCCCTGGTTGTAGAGTCACTTGTTGTTTCATGGTCAGGTGCGCAGCCCTAATAGGGGATAGGGGTGAGCATCTCCAGCAGCTATTTTTAAAATGATGGGTAGTTTTCTGCAAGACCCGACTTTAGTTTTTTTAGAAGTCTGCTCTGTACTTCATCTTTTTGGCTTTCTAGAGATACTATACTGTACCTAATTTACTCAGATACCATGGGCAGGGTCAGATCTGTGGAGTCGTATGGCATAGTGGAAAAGCAGCTTGTACTGCATAGTAGACATGCTGCAGAACACTTTCTTGCTCAAAGACTTCTGGGTAGCCTGATAAATTCCCTGGAATAGCATTCCAGATGTCTTATATACCATGTTCCGAAATCAAAGAAGTCTAGCAAGTTTAAGTAAGGTGGTACAAAAGTTCAAGCAATAGGCTTGTACCTTAGAGGAGATACAAAGTCGTGAATCATACTATCCGAGCCATAAAAATCTTATTGAGTGGCAGATGCCTTAATTTTTGTGGGCCTTATTTTCTACCAAGTGGAATGCATGTGTCTTGCTAAGGTACTCGGAGTACTATTTTCTGATTAGTGTCATTGTAATGAGCATGATTGCATTAATATAGTGCACCAGAGTAATGTTCTGCAGAATAACTGAAGGTCAAAATGCCTGTAGAGTATGTTGCAGCAGAGAACAGAACAATGAACATAGCTCTGGACAAGACAATGTATTTATACTGTTGTGCTCTCTATGTAAGGAAATGTTTATTAAATTATAAAATAAATAGAAAAAAGTAAACAAGTCAGATGTTTAAACATTGTAAATTTTCAGACTGGACATACCCTATAAATATCCCCAGGAAAAAAATGTGGAATATCATCTAGCTGCTTTCTAGTCATCGCTCCCTGCATGAAAAATAATCAGTATCCTGACATCTAACACCATACATTGGTTTTGTCTGTTTCAGTATTTCTTTGTACTGTACTTGTTTTCAGTACTTCTTTGTATCTGTCTTCTTTTGTCCAACATTATCTTTGTTAGATCTCTCTATGTTATTGTATCTAGTTGTAAATTATTTATTCTTACTGCTCTATAGGATTCTGCTTATGAATATATTACAGTTTAATCAGCCAACTGTTTTTGCACATTTGGGTCTTCAAATTGAGGATGTTATAAACAGTGCTTCTAAAAAGACTCATGTGCATGTCTTTTGTTAAATATTCATATGAATTTTTCTTTGGAATAGATCTAAGAGAGAAATTATTGGGTGATAAGGTTTGCAGATGTATAGCTTTAGTATATACTGCCAAGCAGTTTGCAGTTGTGGTTGCCCCAATTTCTACCTTATTAATATGTATGTGAATTCTCATTGATGCAAATTCCTCCAACACAGTTGTCTTTCTTTTTTCACTTTTTGTGGGTGTTTAGAGGCATATGTTGTGATTTTAATTTGTATTACCTTGATAACTAATGAATTTAAGCACATTTTAATGTTTATTGCCAACTGAATATCATATTTTGTGAAGACCCCACTCAAATAGTTGTGCCCTTCTTTCAAGTGTATTCACTGAATTTTTGTTGATACACAGTCCTTTTTAATTTGAATATGAATAATTTGATAGTTAAAGTTATTGTGTATCTATAATTATTGCATATAATTATGGCTGGAGCTTGATTTTTTAACTCTCTCACTGATGTCTTTTAATGTCAGTTCTTAACTTTGATTAATAGCCACATACCCAGCACTAGACATTGTGTAAAATTGTTCTGAGTATCAATACCACATGTGACATACCAGCCACAATTGAGATGCCATTTGTTTATCTTTATGATGCCCCAAAATTATCTGGCACAATTTGATGATTTTTTTATAGTGACCAGACTGGAACTAAATGTGGATTTTTAGGGCCCATGACCACAGCATCTTTTAATTCTTTGGTGGTGGCGTTAATCTCTTTAATTCGTTCTAGTGTGGATTTGTTCATGCGGTGGTGGAGAAGGAAGGTTTTAAAGACTTTCACTTGGCATTCCCCATCTTAATGGCTTTTCATTCACAAGTAAGATAATGTTTATGGGGGTTCTCCCAGTTACAATTTATCCAGCCTTATTGTACAATCAGGAAAATAATCACAGGATGAGTACATGGACATTTTGGAGTGAGAGATATATGTGTAGCAGAACTCCATTGATCACCTGGCCTCCATGAGCTTCATCCTAACCAGGAAGTTATCATGGTGTTTTGGTTCTGCTGGTATCAAAATTAGTTTATACCTAATACCCAACAGTTTTGGGGTGGTTTAAATTTCTTCACTGGTAATGTGTGTGTGTGTATAAATATATATAAATATAAATATATATATATGTATATATATCAACAAACATATTTAGAAGGCCTGTACTTCAGTTAAAACATTTTGCATCTGATAATTGCCTTAGATCTGGAAAATCATTGATAGATCATTATTTATGATGTCTGTGGCTGAACTCCACATTTCCTTTATCAGTTCTCACTTTTCCTTTTCTGATTATACAAGTCTAGTCATATCCTAGTTGATGTGCCATCCATCTCATCCTTAAGATCATTATGATGTATTAGCTATTGCTGAAGACCCTTGCAGGTCAAAGCATTGTGGTTGTCTCTCCAGTCTTGCATCCCTTTTATGGTAATTACTTTCACCCTGGCTAGATCATTTCATTACCACCACCTGGCCTCTGATGGTCCAAAATCTGATTATTCACACTGATAGTGGAGAGTTTAGTTCTGTAGCAACATTGCCAAATGTCAACTCAAGCATATTGCTTCTTAAAAGTATTGCTTTCTAACTTACCTAAGAACCTAAATGTCTATGGCTTTGGTAAAAGTAGTGTCCTTGAATCATTCATGGAGAAAATAGACAAGTGATGCATTTCCTGGTCTCACATATTAAATCCATTCTAACATCCCCATCTCCACATCCCTGAGCTTCTTATACCTTTCTAAATACTCTATCATTTACTATAGTCATCACCGTGTCCATTTTGAAGCTATACCAGCAGTACATTAGGAATATCTCCAGGTATCATTGACACTCAGGTATCACAGAAACTGCTTTACATTGACAGGATGTTCAATCTCAGATTACAAGAGTATATTTCCATGTCAATACATTATTCCCTATCTGCCCTGAGAGGCCTCCCTCTCTGATCCAACACTTTTGAGATTTATTGCAGCACATAGTCACCTGTTTCCAAATCTAACAACTTTTTGGTAAGTAGGTAGTATCTTTCTGTAGCAGAGAAAGAATGTATCAGCTCAGGCTCTGCTGAGACCCAACCCAAGTTATTCATTTGGCGGTGATAAGGAAATAACTAGATAAATAAGGAAGATTTTTAAGAGTAAAAACATTGTCTTGGAAAGTACCTGTCTCATAACGGAGGGTTCAAAGGAGGATCTCAGGGTTCAGGTTCATTCACCTAAATATCCCTATTCCAAGACATAGTATCCCGTCCTTTCTTTCTGAATCCTGATTTTATTAAAGGCGACCTGCCGAGGCTGAACATTTAGTTTCTTTTGCAGCTTGTCAGCTGTTCTCCACAGATAGTCAATCTGAAGTATTAATAATTACAATTTCCTCATTCCATTCATGTACCACCACTAAGAAATAAACTAACAATTCACTTTCTGCCTGTGCCTTTTCAAAATTCACCGCCAGTGAAATAAATGTAATTGTGAAGCCACTACAGGTCAGGAGTTACCATCTCTGCACCTACTCCTAGCAATAGGGTCCTTGTTGACTCCGATTGGTGAGGAACCAGTTCCAAAATTCCCTACAGAGGGTGTTCTTTCTAGGGCCATAACTATAACCAATTCCCTTAACCTGGGTTCCTCCAAAAGAAAATATCTTGACTGCAGGGCTTTAATTTTGGAAAGTGATTCCAAGTAAAGGAAGGCATTTGTGAAGAGCAAAACAGGAAAGGAGAGACAATTAATACAAAGTTGAAATGTTGAGCTGATCACCACTGTGAAAAAATGTATTTTATTCTGCTGGGAACTTTCTAAAGAGTCTCGTAGAATGAACCTCCGAGTTCTCCACTATAGAGACAGATTAGAAGAGCATTTATCCACCAGATAACTAGGTAAATGCCTTTGGCAAGGGTTGCCCTATGAGCGTTAATTCACTTACACTTCAACGTTTATACAAGTTCATGTTAGCTGAGTGAGTACCTGCGGAACTGTTCCCACTGGCATCTGTGGTGTCTGGAGCAAGATGCTGCCAGTGCACAGCTCTGATCAGTAGGTTGCAGCAATAATGGAGGGAGTAAGAAGGTGGACTGAGAAAGAATATGGTGTACAGATGTTACCATTTTGATTTCAAATTTTGTTTAGTTCTCTAGTCTTAAGTACTGATTACGGCTCTCTTCTTTTGTTTTTGTTTTTTTTTTTAATTTACGTGTTCAAAACTTTGTGGATATGTTTATAGAAATATTTTCCCAGATATTTATTATAAATTGTGTATCTTCCAGGGTGTAATTAGAATGACATATTGATTTGAGGACTATAGAATAAGGAATTTATTATAGGAATTAGAGATCTGGGAAAGCGTATGCAAGGCCATCTGGTCAGCCAGGCTGGCAGTAGGGAAGAAGAGCTGAATTTGAAATGGGAGAGCAAGGACAAACTGGATCCTGCAAGACAAAACTGGGACACAAGAACAAAGTGAAAACCGTGAGTGTCTCTTGTCATCTTATCTGGCAGGAGAAGACGTACATTTCAACTCAGAGCAGGTTCAGAGGAGCCAAAAAATTTGCACTGATCCCACATGCACCTCACACAGCAAGGTGACCTAGCCAATCAGTGACAACGCTGAGCTATCTTTCTTCCAGGTGCCTAGCTCCAAACTTTAATGTATATAAAATATTTTCTACTTATTTCTTCCCTCTAAATATTCTGTAAATTTCTCTCATAGCCAGCTCCATCCTGGTATCACAGAGGGAACGGAATTCATGGAAAAGTATTTCCAGCTTATGGAAGTTGACCCATAACAAAACCAGCACAGTCTGCTTCTTGTCCATCTGGCATCGATACAGACCTCCTTTAACCCTAATTAACTTCCAAACAGACAATAGCAAAATCATGCTTGCACCTAACAGGAAGCACCTATTTCTGGTAAAGCTGAGAACAAAATAATCTCTTCCCCAAAAGAGGATGTGGAGTGCCTTCATCCATCTTTGGGTGATCTGCGTTCCTTTCCTAGCTGAGTCACATTTCTTGTCCATTGATATGTTGTAACTTAAATACAGAGAAATAAAACGTTTCCTATTGATACATCTTAAGCATTCCAGGCATTCTTCTCCTTAGTGCCATTATGTAGAAGCAATTCAATTTCCTTTTGAAATCAAAATCAATCGGCCAGGCGCAGTGGCTCAAGCCTGTAATCCTAGCACTCTGGAAGGCCGAGGCGGGTGGATTGTTTGAGCTCAGGAGTTCTAGACCAGCCTGAGCAAGAGCGAGACCCCGTCTGTACTAAAAATAGAAAGAAATTACTTGGACAGCTAAAAATCTATATATAAAAAATTAGCCAGACATGGTGGTGCATGCCTGTAGTCCCAGCTACTCGGGAGGCTAAGGCAGTAGGATCTCTTGAGCCCAGGAGTATGAAGTTGCTGTGAGCTAGGCTGACGCCACGGCACTCTAGCCAGGGCAACAGAGTGAGACTCTGTCTCAAAAAAAAAAAAAAAAAAAAATCAATCATCCCGGCCAGCACACTAACACCTTTCTTTACCTGTTTGTTCACTGGCAGGAGGACCCCAAGGTGACAGTTGGCAGTATCAACTTGCAGTTTAGTGGATCATTGTTGTGTCCTTTGACAAAAGCATCCCTCCCTGGAAACTAAGGTCACTAGACCAGTAAAACCTAAAGTCAGTGGAATAGGGAGCAAACATTTTACTAGTGCATCACTAGAGCAACAGTGAGATGATCCATTCCCATTTTCACCCCACTTGATTCTCAGACTTGTGAATCCTGGCTGAGGGAGGAACAGCAACATATATAAGTCACAGACTGAATGCATAGACCACATCCTGGAGGGCATTAAACTACTCTCCAGGATGTTTTGGAAGGATTTTTCTTCAAGAGAGTGACACATAGTTGGTGTAAGAACTGAATCTTCAAAAGTCTGTTCCACTGTTCTATCAAGCCAGCTGCTTCAGAGTTATGGATAACATAAGACGAGTGAGTGATTTCCAAGAGCATGGGCCCATTGCCATATTGTATCTGCTGTTAAATGCATTCCTTATCAGGGGCAATGCTGGGTGAAATACCATTGTGTTAAAGCAGGCATTTTGTAGTTCCGCAGATGCAGGTTTTAGAGGAAACATTGTGAGCAAGGTAAACAGATCCACATCTGGAGTAAGAGCTTATAACAGAGAGAAAAAAATCACTGTACCCCTCCCCATGATGGAATTATAGTCCCCCTGACATTAGGTTGCTAGTGGAAACACCCTCCTTATGGAAGCAGAATAATACTGGGGACTTGGTATTTATCTCTGCTTTTGGCATGATGGTAACACAGTCCACATTGCATAACCTCCCTCCCTGCTGACATGGGCACTTCATTTATGAACACTTTGAGCAAGACCACAGGTGGCTGGGTTAAGTGGCTGCCAGTTACAGAATGAGTCATGTAAACCTGATTATGATCCTTCTCAGCTCTGATTTCTCTTTGCTAAGCGTTTTCATGGCTCATAAATATCTATACGCTCTGCCCTACCACGGACATCTAACCACATACTTCTCTTGTCCTCCTCCTGAAGCTCCAACCATTATTCATTTCTCATTAATTAGTATAAACCCATACTTTGTGCCATCTACTCTTCCATTGTAAAATAAACATAGATTAACTTTAGTCACCATGTTGTACAATAGACCTCTTGAAATTAATCTTCCTATCTAACTGTAAATATGTATTCTTTGAACAATATCTCCCCAAAACCCTGTCTTCACACAGTTACCCCAGCCCCTGAGTAACTGCTATTGTACCCTCTACTTCCATGATATCAGCTTTCTTAGATTCCACATATGAGTGAGATATTGTATTCTTGAAAAATGCTAAGAGTGAATGTTAAGTGTTCTCACCACAAAAATGATAACCATGTAAGTTAATGAATTTGTTAATTGGCTAGATACCATTCCACAATGTATATATACTTCAAACCATCATGGTGTACATGATTAATACATACAAATTTGTATGTCAATTAAAAAAGTGAATAAATTTGAAAAAGTAAAACAATAAAAAATAAAACAAACAAACAAACAAACATCCAGAGGTACTACTTGAAGTTTTGAGAGGATTTTTCTTCACCTTGGTGCTACAGAGATTGTGGTTATAATGTCACAGCCATTCATTTTTTGTAAAGTAAGCATAGAATTTAAACCATAATAAATAAATCTTGATTTTTTTTTTTGATAATTCAATCTTCTCTTTATAGGGAGTTACCCACGAAGCCAGCTTTGTGTGTTGAGAAGTAGAAGACAATGTAGAAGGAGTATGAGCCAGGGGTATTATGAGGCCCTTGCTCATATACCTTGTGCCTTCAGGACTCTTCTTAGCACTGAAGCACTTACAGTTGATAATAGAGTATGCTGTGTATGCTGAATTTTAAGGCTTGGTGAACTCAGCTTCATGATAGGCAGCCTAGGTCTTATGGCAACTTGGTAGTCTATAATCAAATGTTCAGCCACCACTAAAGATAGTTATCAGAGCTATTTCTCCAAAGGAGATTATTTATCTGCAAGAAATTGCGTCACTTTTCTTCAGTATCCTAAAGGTCAGAATCCTAAAGGTGTGGATTCACCAACTGATACAAAGAGCAGGGCAAATGGAATGATAAAAAAAGTATTTGACCTTAAGCGTTTGTAGAAGCTGGTGGAAAAATCTACACAAAGTCACTACGTCTAGTGTTAGGCCTGAGGATTGTGTAGTTCATCCAGGCTGGCGGCTGGGAAGGAGAGATAGACACAAGCAGAGGAGTGTAAGCACTAGTGGGAACCCTTGATGACAAATCAGAACTTGTTTTCATCTCTCACCACCTCCACCCTTGATGTTATAGGTGACCTGCAACAGAAACTGGCATCTTTCACCATGTGGCTGCACATATACCTGACACAGCACCCAGAGAGCGAAAGGAAGAATTCCTGCAGGAGCTGAAATGCTGCTTCATGCTGACAGGTCAACTAGCAGGTCAGAGAAAATTGTGCATGAAATGCTGATGTGCCAGGTCATTAATCCAATTTTTACAGTGTGAAAAATTTCACTATCCAAAACTTGTACAAATGTCTTGGTTTGTACAGTTTCCTATTTCTGTTGTAACAAATTACTCCAAACTTGGTAGCTTAAAACAACATTGCATTATCTTACAGTTCTGGTGGCCAGAAATCTGAAATGAGTTTGAGGGCCAAAATAAAGCAGGCAGGACTGTGTTCTGTATGGAGACTCTGAAAGAGAATCCATTCCCTTGATTTTTTTTAGCTTCCAGGGGCCTCCCGCATTCCTGGGCCTGTGGCTCCTTTCTCCATCTTCAAAGACAGGAATCACATCACTCCAACCATTGCTTCCATGTTCTCATCTCTGTCTCTGACTCTCCTCCCTCCCTTTTCATATTTTAAGGACCATTGTGATTATATTAAATCTATTTGGGAGATGATCCAAGATAAGCCTCCTATTTCAAGATTCTTAACTTAATGACATTTGTAAAATACTTTCTGCCATGTAAAGTAACACATTCACAGGTTACAGATTTAGGGCATGGACCTCTTTGGGAACCATTATGCTGCCCACCACACCAACCTGTAACTGAACAAAAAGGACTTTCTTGGAAGGCCTTTTCCATTTTAAGTAAGTTAGCTCATACAGTATAAGTCCACCACACACTGTAAATATTTAATTTGATTCTAACATTATTTCTAAGGCATATTAACAAGAAAAAACAGCCAATATTATTTCCTTCCTTAGTTTGGTGACAGAGAGCTTTGGAAATAAAAAAAAAAAAAACAAAAGAATATCATGTATTTTTATGTTAGCATATTATAAAAACATGATTTATAATGGTCCATAAGTTATTGCCAATTTAAATATATATGGGTAAGTGGCTAGTTTCCTGTCCATCTCCACTCAAATGGATGTGTCAAATGTTCACATTACCTTACTGAATGTGTTCCCTATTATCACGAATATAAAGGAAAAGCCTTCTTATATTTTGAGAAACACGAACCTAGAGGACTTAAAACAAACCACAGTTGTATTCATCATATATCATACAAGCATCAAAAGAGAGTTTTTGCACTTAATAATTTCCAATAAAAGAAATTCACCATGTGAGTTATTGTATGCTAATGTTTTATTTATTTATTTATTTTCTTTTACTCTTATTTCCCTTGCTGTGCAGGAATGATCCCTTCTTGCCTCTCTACCTCAAATCACTACTGTCTCTTGCCCAATCTACATGGTTGCTTAGCTCTACTTTATGGTAAACAGTGGAAAGCTCATGCTAGTGAGTAATTAATTTCTCTAGGGATGCAGGATAAGGCAGAGATATAGAATGGGAAATGATGTCTTTTCTTGCCATGTGACAAGTTTATATCTGAAACAGACTTCGTAAAGTATCAGGCTGATTTCTTCCTCCTGAGGGATTTGTGCAATGGTAGAAAAATGCATGGTGCATTTTTTGAAATCTTAAGAATTGTATTTCACCCACCCTAAGCTTAGCACTATGATAAATATTGTACATAGTACAAATTGAGTAGGATTAAATCACCATGTGGCCGCTGTAATTCAGTGAAATGACAATGACTACTTTAGGTACTTTTTCTTAAGAAGAGAATTTGTACATGTGTGGGTGGGTGTTTTTCCTGCTAGAGCACTGGAAGAAGAGGATGGATGCACAGGGAGTTGTAGCAGTAAATGTTAAGAGCACATAGAACAAGGATGCCTGCAGTTTATAACTATTCCCAATTTTCTGCTCTGAGCTCAATATGTGCATTAGAGAGAAGCATGCACCACCTGTGACCAACATTATCAGTTACTTATCATTTCACAATACAATTATATTTGTAAACAATATGGTCAAAATTAAAAAGACTATAGCCAAATTGTTGCTTCAGTTCTTGCCCAGGGGCTTTCCTGTTTGGGAACACTGTATAGAAAATTATTGGGATTTTGTGGCTAGATGGATGATTTTCCTGTTGTGTAGAGCCATATTCCTCTTAAAACCTGAGCAATGGCTCCCTTGTGCCTTCCAAATCAAGGACTAATTCCTCAGTCTGATGTTGGTGACCTTCCACCATCTGGCTTGTGACATTTTTACCTTATATCCCTATTACTCTCCTATAAGAAAAAATCAAGTCAAACTAAATTTCTCCTTTTTCCTTTAATTATTACTGAATTCTTATACTTTTCTACTTTATTCCCTGTATTTACAATATTTTCCTCACTTGCCCAATTACTTTTTATAAATATGTTACTTACCATTTAAAATCTGTTTCTAGATAGCAGAGTAGTGCAGCAGAAGCGTGCTGGGCCCATAAAATCTGTTTCTAATACCATTTCCTCCATATAATGTTTCCTAACCTTTTCTACTACATATAATCACTTAAGATATCAAATACTCATTTGCTTCTCTCTCTCCTCCCCCTTTATTCTCTCCGTATAATATATATCTGTATTTTTAAATGTAACTGATTTAACTAATATTTAATGATATGCAAATGAACTATATGAAGTAACTACCAGAGTTAGTTCAACTTCTTAAGTTGTACTATCAAAGATATAAATCTTGGGACAAAGTGTACCATGGATATAGATGGGCATGATATGATTAAAATCTCAGTTTCCAGGTTTATATTTTAAAGTGTGAACTTGGAAAAAAAGAATTTTTCTAAGCGTGGGGACATTTTTATAAAATAGCTCATTATAGATTATTTTCTTCTCCTTCAAAAGTCAAGACACTTCATAAGCCTCATACATTAGCACCTCTCTGGCTATTGTTTTGACAGAAAAGAAGAGAAAGGAGACATTCATAGACATAAAGAGGCAAGTGAGAAAAAGTATTTTAAAGTGAATGGGATGAACTCTAACCTCCTGTAGTGTTTACATGGATAAGTGTGAGATATAGTAAGGACAGTCAAAAACGATATGAATATTTTGCTGGCAAGGCCACTATTCCTCAATATGAACTGTTTGTAAATCACCTACAGAAAAATAAAAAGTTTTCCACAGTAAGTGTATCAATCCCAATAGAAGGAAGCAAATGTGGTGGCAGGCAAGAGCACATTAGCAGTTAAGTAAAAGGAAGACTTGGTTTCAAAATTCCACTTCATAACAGATGTTGTTGGGATTTTTGGTATGCAAGTGTTTAAGGTGACTGCTTAATTAGTCATATATCATTAATTCCATATGTGAATTCTTTTGTTAAATTTTGCTTTCTTTATAAAGTTCCACAATAAAATATTCTCTACAGTTATTATTTTAAATAGATTTTTTTTTAAAAAGGAAGAAACCGGCATCCAAAAGGCATCAAGATCCTAAAGTACATTGTGAATGAATTGAGTAAATAACAATTAATAGGAAGGTATCTAAGCCGGGCAAATAATGTTTGACTAATCACAATTATAGAAATATAATTCTTCATGTTTATTCTAATAAAATGTTCATATCTCTGGGAAGATTAAGCACTATGCTAAGAAATATTAGGCTACAAACTTTATCAATTATTCCTCAAAAGCCTCTAAAGAACTTAACACATAGCGAGGTATGTTCTGATAGCAGAGGGAGCAATGTATCTTAATGTTATGTAGTGGCTAGCTTATTTTGATACAATAATTAAGAGTTGTGCTCTTTATGAAGTTTAATAATTATATAGGCTACAAGTAAGCAGGAAAAAAAATTAAAAATGAATTAAAATGAAGTTGCACTTAGGACACAAACTCCATCCCTCTATACCCCCTTGGAATTGATCTATAATAAAATTGTCCTTGTAACTCGGAATTATAAAGGACAGTTTATTCACTTAAAATACTCCCATAGATAACTATGTGAGATAATGTATGTGTTAATTAACTAGATTTAACCACGCCACAATGTGTATATACTTCAAAATATGTTATACATGATAAATACATATAATTTTATCTGTCAATTTAAATAAATAAATAAATAAATTTTGCAAAGAAAATACTACCACGGTTGATACAGTTTCATAGTTTCTGTTTTTCAGTCATGGATATGAGAACATAAAAGGATGAAAGTTAAGTAAGGCAATATTAAAAGGATTGGATATACAGTTCATTTTTGTCTCACATGCAATCAAAGACCACACCGACATTACAGACAATAGCTGAAAAGCATGCTGCCAAATCATGAATATGTACCCTCCTATAGTTGTTAAAAGATATTCTATGAGCTATGCATATATCATACACCACTTCAGGAATAAAATAATTAGCCGAAATATGGATCCATTACTTTTGGGGACCGATGAATGTCCCCTGATTTCCAAATTCAAGTTAATGTTAAAAATGAACATTTTCCATGCTTGCATTTCTTTGCACTTCTGAGAAGCAGCTGAGGCCAGAAGCAGAAATGCTAATATTCTATGAGAACAGCTGTTGTTATGGTATTTCTGGACGAGCTACTTTCAGGAAGATTAAATCTTGCTGTAAAACTTACATTTTCTCCTAGAATTCTCAGCTCAATTTCACATACTCGAAAGGTTTGAGTAGGTGCAACACAATTGTGATACACAACGCCAGTCAGGTTATTTCTCCCAATGGCAATAAGTCTTTAAACTTTCTTTGGCTGTAATGCATCTCCATTAATGGTGAGTTTAACGTCATGAGTTACAGCCACAAAGAAATATCTAATCTGCAGAAAATGAGAAATCCCAAAATTGGAAAAGGAAATCTGGAGTGTGAAAAAAAGCCCTGGAACTTATTTTTTTATCTTTGGTGCGATATATACATATACGTGTGTGTGTGTGTATGTGACACACACACACACCCATATATTTACATGTGACTTCTATTGAAAATGAAGTTTGCTTAAACCTCACAGAAAGAGTTGTTTCGCACACAAAGGGAATCAGCAAGCTATAACAGTGAGAATGAGCCACCCAATTCACTATCGCCACTAGCTGAAACTGTGCACTTTAATGTAGTTGAGAGGATTGGTTGCTGCATCAGCACAGGTGTGGTTTTGCTCCTAATAACGAAATTGATTTTAAGAATTTTTGAATGTTTTATTTATTCATTCAAGATATATGGGTAGCTTTTATGTGTCTTGGAAATACCTATGTTAAATTAAATTTATTATTTTAATCTCCGGTTGTATTTGAAATATCTTTTTTTCTAATGTAAAAATATATGATTAAGGAAAAAATGCAATCACCATGAAAGTAATATAACTAAAATTACATTTAAATATTTATAAAATTTTAACAAAGTATTACATTAAGAAAATGATGAATACTGCCAATCAACCAACCGAACTTCAGATGTTAATTAAGCTCCCATTCTGTATTTTAAATTCCCTGATGACTTCAGGCAAAAGAAATATTATTCTAAAGAATCATATAGTCAATTATGGAAATTAAAAGATTTAGATCCTCCAATTAACATATTAAAAATTTCAGTGCTAAATTTTTCTCTATAGACAAAAGTCTATAAATTTCATAGAAAGGAATGTCCAATCTAGTTTATAACTGCTGAAAGGCCTCATGAACAAAAGACAACAGGTTGGTCTGAAAGTATTAAAATAAGCTGCAAGAATTTACGTAGAGGCAACTGCGTAATTAAAGTGGGCAGTGTAACCAGTGTCCTTGAAGGGGGATGTAGATCAAATTTGGAAAGTGGACTTTTCTTGACAATAATGTATGATAGATGTTTATAGATAATCTATAGTAACAGTTAATACTATTTTTGTTTCACTGATAATAACTGTCATTGTGTAGGTAGGAAGATGATTTGGGGGAGAATAAAATTGGCTTTAGTCCAACAATGATCTATCACCATGAGCTAAAATGGTATGGATCAGAGGTAGTTGAAACAGAGTGTCATTAGCAAAAGAAAACTTATGAAGTTTTTGCAAATTAGTCTGTATTTATCAGCCTTCTGCATTATGCCTGGCATCTATTAGGAGTTCAGTAATAACTTGTGGAACCAAAAAAGATTTTAACTCTATCTTAACTTTCTTAATCTAGTTATTAGTACAAATAAGTACAGGTCTACATCAGGGAGGGATAGGTTACCTATATGATGAGTTAAAATATCCATCTTAAGTTCAAAATAAACAATATATCTTGGTCCAAAATTAGATTGAGACAGCTTTTTCAATAGAAATATAAAAAAAATGAAAAATTACAAGCATCGTGTGTGACTTTGAGATCTAAAGAAGAGAAGGTTTAAAGAAGCAGGAAAAATGCCAAAAGAAGCAGGGACTTTTAAAACACAGAGTACATCCTCATGAGGCAAATAAGTGAGACTTTGATGATCTTTCCTCTCATACATTCTTATTAAATATTGGGAAAAGGAAATGAAGTGAATTTGAAAATTGATCTTTCAAATTGAATTGCCTTCTACCAGGCTCTGACTACAATCACTCTATTGAAACTACTATCTCAGAAGGGACATCAATGGCAATTGTCGATCATTTTTATTGTAGTATTCGAACTTATCTTCTTTCAACATTTTTCACTTTTCAAGACCTCTGTGCCTCTAAACTTGTTCTTCAATCACATATCATGTATTCATTCATTTATTTATTCATCTATATATAAAATATTGATAACCCTAGGGACTAAGTAATGGTATTTTCAGGGACATGTAACCCTTGAAATTTCAAAACTTCAAAAGATACTTAAATCTGGATTCCTCCTTTAACTTCTCCTAATCAACATTGTACTAGAAGCTCAGGTGGTGATGCCAGCGATGGGGACTGGATGTAGCTGCAGCTGTAAATACAGATGAAGCTTCCCGCACTCACCCACGGCCCACCCCTTGCTGTGTGTTCCAGTTCCTAAGTTTCATCCAAGACAAGTTTTCCGTGGACGAGGGCGTGGGGGTGGGGGGTGTGGAGCTCAGGTGGTGATGGGCTGGCGATTTCCAACAGGCGACGGACCCATACCAGGCCCGTTGGGGATGCAGGGTTAGAATAACAATTTCATTGCACTTTCACCTGTGTAACACTTCAACTTATGTCAGTGATTAATTAGTCAGTCGAGAAGTCTTAAAACTGCACAGTGTGCTAAAATCCATGCTGGGTACTATGGGGAGGAAACAGAAGTGACAAACATAGCCTCGAATATTAAGTTCGTGGTGATTCTTATGGAATATGAAATGTATTCAAAGCTCCTCAAAAAGTAAGTTTTTGGGTCGATAAAATGATTTATTTTAAGTAAACAGTGAGTCCAGTGTGTCCCCTTGGGGCTTATTGCCATAGCTCCAGGTAACCACAAAGTTGCAATCAGGCCATGACTACTAAGAAGGGAGGAAGGAAGGGAAGGAAAAAAGGCAGGAAGGGAGGGAGGGAAAAAGGGAGGGAAAGAGAGAGATAAAATAAAAATATCAAGGCTAAGCAGTATTTTATATAATTAAATTTAAAAATTTTATTTATTTGGATACTGTAGCCCTATAAGTGCAAATTACTCTAAGCTTCCCTTAAATGCTAGATTTTATTTTTCAACACTTGGTGAACAACACTTCACCAAGATACAAAAAACAAAGAAAGCAGAGAGACCCTCACATCCTTGTATCTTCGCTACATAAAGAGAATGAGAGGCCAAATGTCCTCCACTAGAGATTTCTCTGCTCCACAGAATTAAATGATTCAAAAAAATTTAGTATTATTTCATGTTAAAAAATACAACTCCCCTAGCAAATATCATTGATTCTAAAAGCATGGTATTTATATTAACTTAAATCTAAATTCCAAGTTATATTTTTATACAGAATTATTTACATAAGATTTATTTTTCTACCTAAAATAAATTCATGTTAAAATGTTAGTGAATATGTGTGCACAAGGGCTAAGGCCTAGCCAGTATTATCTAGTTCTAAAGTAAAAATGGAGAGTAAATTCATTCCTAACAGAAATTGATGCTTTCAAATGTATAGTAACAACCTTTCCCCTTTGCCATTTTCTCCTTTCTAAGAGAAGAAAGGCTGTCACTAAAGAAGACTTTAAAGTGAAAAACAACTTCAAGCAATAATTTTTTCTTTTTCCCCCTGTCAGTCTGAAATCCCATTTGGCTGTTGGAGTCTCTGAAAGGACAGGCGTTTAGAGGGAGAGGGTTGGTGGGGGATGAGTGAAGCAGGGTGTGAAGAGAATGAGGGAGGAGGGGGGGTCTCATTCATAAGCATGCCACTGTTACTTACTGCTAGGAGAAGAAGAAAAAAATTAAAACCCTAGAGGTTCTTAGGAGCTTTGGACTTTGAAAAATGAATAAAACATGGCGTTTGAAATCCCTTTGTGCACTACAACAAAGAGATAAAAGTTTCATCATAAAACAAAGATTTGACAACTTCAGCAAAATGTCCAAGGAAACAGAATTTACAAAGAATTGTAAATAAAATTAAACAAAAAAAGCCTGTTGAAAGACAGTTTGCCATATGTATTTTGAAGGTTGATAGTGTGCTCCTTGTTGAAAGATGGGTCTTTTTAATTAATTATTATATAAATTTAGATTAGTGATTCTTTAAGTAATTTATTCTATGCAAATTTGAAATTATATGCCCTATAAACAGGTTCAGTTTGATCATAGCAGATTTCTGAGAAGTCAATTTTAGGATATAGTTTATTGGTAGTAGTTCAGTCTACTTACTGCACCCTTCCCCCATAAAAATCCCAATGCAAATACAGAGTTAGAAGTTTAACAATTGTTAGAGTGATGAATTTTTCCAAATGCATTTGTAACTTGTCAAAATATTAATTCAAGTTACTTATTTAGTTTATTTTTGAAGAGTTTTTCCTAAATACATTTTGCAAGCAAGGCCCACTTTTATTGCAATGTGATTGACACATTATTTTTACTTTATATAGCATATTTAAATTAAGAAAAATGACACATAGTATTTGAATATTTTTGTAGTTGATATTTAAAACTAAAATGGTATGGTTGGAAAGACATATTCAATAGTTAATTGCATTGGTTACTTTTAAAATTTCACTAGAAGAATAGGATCTGAATAAATGCTATACAGAAAGGCAAATGTCTTTTCATTTTACAAAATCAAAACCTAACTCTTAGGAAAGGTTACAATGCTTGAACTGGAACACTAGTGAGTATTTATAAGGAAATAGCCATTCAAAATACACATAGAGGCTGGGCGTTGTGGCTCACTCCAATAATCCTAGCACACTGGGAGGCTGAGGTGGGAGGATCACTTGAGGTCAGGAGTTCAGGATCAGCCTGAGCAAGAGTGAGACCCCTGTCTCTACTAAAATAGAAAAAATCAGCCGGACATGGTGGTGTACACCAACTACTCAGGAGGTTGAGACAGGAGGATTGCTTGAGCCCAGGAGTTTGAGGTTGCAGTGAGCTATGATGATGTCATTTCACTCTAGCAAGACTCTGTCTCAAAAAAAAAAAAAGAGAGAAAGAAAAGAAAAATGCAAGAGTAGAATAATAGAAATAATGTCACTGGTAAATCAGTAAAAGAGAGGGCTCTAGTGTCATTCAGATACTATCTCTGCTGTACACTTAGTCATTGACTAAGTATCTTATATAAGTATCAGTCTCAGTTTTACCATTTGTAAAATGGAAATAATCCTACTACTCTCTGATTGGGTTGTCCTGAAAGTTAAATGAGTTAATAAATATAAATCATTTTTTGGAAGTCCTGGAAATTTTATTAACTATTATTTGTTCTTAATGGTGCCTGAGAATAAATAAACATTATTGGATTGTGAAAATATATAAAATGAAGAGAAACAATTTTACCAAAAAATAAGATCACGTTCTATATACCACTAAGTAAATACATTGATTTTCATTTTACTTACTTTAACAGAAGAAAAAGAAGTGAAATAAAAAATTTTGAACTTCAGGACTTGTTAATTTATAACAAGTATTACTGATAAAAAATTAATAAAAAATAAAATTATGAAAAATTCAAAAAGATTAGAGCCACTAAGTATTTTTTTAATTCAACAAAGATTTTTTAAAAAATTTTAAGTGTGCATTTTAATTTTATTATGTATTTATTTATTTATTTACTTATTTATTTAGTTTATTATTTGATAAAAATTGTGTATATTTATTGTGTACAACATGTTTCGAAATACATATACATTTTGGAATGGCTAAGTTGAGAATTCTTTTACATTTATGTTTTGAAATTATTTACTCTTTGCTATGCATAGTATGAAAATTAGAATACTTAGGTTTCTTTCCAATGCTACTTCTTTGACACCTTCAAATTTTTGTTGCTTCATAAATTTAATCTTTATGTTCATCCAACAATTATTTATTGAGTTTCTATGATGTGCCTGGCACTCACCTGCTTATGTTATTGATTTGTACATTATTTATATTCTCCATATTTTCTTGGTTTTCTTAATTTTGTGGTTATTTTTATATTCTCTAGACTATATTAAATGGCTTGAAAGAACATCAGTTATCCTTTTTACTGTTACTTATAAAACTTTAGTTCAGGTTTGGTAGGATGCTTTCCCCAATATTTTTGTTTTTTTCCGTGAATGAGATGGAACTGCTACAGTTTGCATTTTGTGTACTTGAAAACCTGTGTTCATGGTCTGTGTTACATGAAGTAGATTTCAACAGTATGTCAGTGGCTCAACTCAGACTTTGACTTGGATAGTGATTATTCCATGATCATCTGTCCAGGATGACATAACCAGATCAGATTGAGGCCTACTTGATTATACACATTTTATTTTCAAAAAAGCTTTGGATATATTTTGTTGATTTGATTTTCCTGACTAAATATTCATGAGATTCTTTTTTATTATGTACTGAAACTCAGTAATTATCAGCCATGTCTTATTGTTTATTCTGTGTCAATTTTCCCTGGACATTGTATTCCTTTTTGGTCCACACAGTTCAAGCTTTCTTTGTATCAAGAAAGCTTGGATTAGTATATCTGTTAAACTTATTCTCTTTGCCCCTTCATGAATACTAAGTATGTATATTATAGACTTTTTTCATTCATCTTTCATATCTACAATTTTCTCTTTAATAAATTCCACAGATTTTTATTTTATTTTATCTATAGAATTTCCTCAAGCCTGCCTATCCCCATTGATGATTTTATTAATATTTATTTTTTTGGCTGCTATAATGACTATTATATGTATATAATTTTTTTCTCTTTCATTTCTTTCCTATGGCCTGCCAGCTCATATTCATCTCTGGATTTGGCCTGGTGTTGTCTGAATAATAATGTGGTATTTGGAGTCTGATCTCAATAAACTTAGGTCAGATTTATTGATTTTAATACCTTAAGAGCAAATGTTTCTGCTCAGGGAGTCCATCTTCTTCCTGTCAAGTCTTTAAGAGGCCATTGCGGTTCAAAGTGAAGTGTCTTAAATAACAGTCTCCCAGTGTTGTGATCTGGTAATGGTGGCTTCCACTTTCTTCTGTGACAAAAGCCATTTATGAAAGTCTCCTTGAGTTTGAGTACCAGGCTGCACAGCCTAAAAATATGTAACAGTACCCTCTACTTTAGCTTTACCCCTCATGTTCTATGGTTGGTGCTCACTCTTCTCTCTTGGCCAAACCAGAGTACTAAATCTAATCACTGTAACTTAAGCATCAGTTGGTGCCCCTTTCAGAACCATGACATCTATTGTTAGGAATAATATTCATCAGACATCTAAAGCAGTCTGAGTGGGTTCTCACAGTATCACTATATTTTGGTCTAATTTTCTCAATATTCCTCACACTTGTGATTGCTATGTGGACTCTTAATGTTATTATTTTTTAATTAAAGTTATATTTATTTATTTTGTTTTTATTCCCATTTGTTCTTCCACTTTGGTTCAGAGATGCTCATGGAATAAAACTGCTTTTACCCTGGCATCTTCAACGAGTAATATTTGAACATTTTAGGGTTTGAATTTTAAGCTGAGAGTGTGGGAACTTTGGCAACTCTATCAAAATATCACTACTATATTTTCAGCCAATGTCTTGCCTCCTTATTTGTTTATTTGAAGTAAGGCAGAAAGCTCTCGAGAAGTTTTAAGTGAATGCCTGAGAGCAAGAGAAGATGAATGCAGGGCTGAAGGGTCTGGAAGGGGTTTTGGAACCAGGCATTTCAGCCCAGCATTGCCAGACAGGGACAGTCTAACCCTCCCTTTGTGGCCAATGATTGCATAATGTTTTCACTTTACTGTATTATTTATTGATTTCAACCTTATTATGCAAACATGGGAATTAAAGTAATAATAGTAAAAGCATTTTATATTGCCCTGTGTAGTTTATATTCATTGGTTCTACCATGGCAAAAATTCCAGGTATTGGATTGCATTTCTAATGATTAAAATTTATGTAATTTATATGAAATCTGGCATAGCAAAGATCATAAAATTATTCAGTCCTGTAACTCTATTTATACATCCGGGATATTTGTTTCACAGAAAAAAAAACATTTTATTTTTCTGCAGTAAGAACTGTGATGCTGTATAAGTTTTGTCATGTCATCGGTAAAAGGTATACATTATTGCTGTATTACATTAAAGCTTTGTATGTAAGGTCTGCACAAAGTCAAATAATCTGAACATAAACAGCAAACTTAATTAGAATGGCTTATCACTGACTTTCTTGGCAATAGATCTTAACTGTCATATGTTTAATGCCTGACCATTATAGATGAAATACACTGGATTGCTGAAACATACCACAGGAGAGTACTGTGTCTTGAAACAGTGTATTGTTCTGGTATAGGCTTGTCTTCTTTGGTGCCAAAGTGGTCTAAAATAATTTATACATTTCCCAGGTGATATGCAAAAACACATTGGGAAATAGCTTCTTCCCTCAAGGTAGCTGATAATTTACTTGATTTGTTAAAATGTGTTTTAGGGAAAAAGTTACCAAAGCCAGAAAATTAAGCTTAAACAGCTTCAAGCCTCCCTGATTCTCTACATCTTTTAATTCTCTTTATTACCCTTTAACATTGCTTCTGTCTCAGAAACTATATCATGCTATTTGTTTTCAGGGCTGAGCTTTGGCAACCTATTCTGTATAGTCATCACATTTTAAGTGAAATAATTCATCATATAAAGAGTTTACATGTGTGTTTTCTACCATGAGGAAATGATGAAGTCATAGCTTCATGTTGATCAATACCATAATTTTATTATAGCCAATTTTAACTTACATCATCAGAATTTTTAATATGATATTTCTGAATCCAATTTGGAAAGTCATCCTTCTGAGCTTTCTCAGTTATTTTTAAGAATATCTCACAAGACACACTAAATGTACTTATATAAGCTCCTTTCCATCCTCACTGAGTTAAAATATGATTATGAATTTTGAAAAAATATTATTTATATAAAATTATAAAGAATAAATACATTAATATTTGTTGTCTTCCTGTAATGTACCATACACTTTCAAAATATTATTTTATTTAATCATTAGAATAATTATATTGCCTATTATTGACTAATATTTTATAAAAGATAACTGAGACTAAGAAAACATTTTTAAAAAATCTTACCCAAGGACAAGCAACTAGCAAAGTATGAGACAATGATTTAAACTCAGGTAGGTCTGACTTAAAATATCACATGCTTTGCATTATCTCACATTTCTTTCAAAAAGTAATCCTGTATTCTTCTTCTTGATGGGTCAAATTTCCCTCAATTTTTAAACAACAAAAAAATGGAGCAATAACATTTCAAAATAATTGTTATAAACATTTCCAATTTGTAAATTAATAAAATATATCAGTTAAACCAAATGCATTATTGGATATTTAGGGTACCATAAAATTTGTTCCTATTCCTGCTTCTCTCTTTTAGAATTGATTACTCCTGAACTAAAATATTTTTGTCTTTAATACCAGTTAAGATTATACTTTTGTAAAAATGTCTTCCTCTATAATTTCCAACTTTCATCTTTCCCTTCTTAATTTTATTTTGTTCATATATTCTGTGCTGTACAATGATCACATGAATATTCACTTTCCTACTCTGTAATTGTTGGTGTGACATAATTTAACCTTTTATTGTTAATATTTAATGCTGATACATACAAAATTCTTGTGATCATATTTACTTCTCTGGTCACCCCAAAGAGGTTGTTTGTGGACAATGACATGTCTAATATGTAAGAGACTTATTAAAGCTTTGTTAATAATTATCTCATTTTAATGATATATGAGAAAAATAAAAGCTAGTAAAGGGAAATGCATACGGAATATTTTAATAATTATTGTGTTTTGAGCAATAACATAAAGTCATATTGTTTAGATATACAAAGTGAATATCTTTCAGTTTTCAATTGATAGTTAATAAGAAATAACTTCATACTTGTCAGATATGATCATAAAGCACTGAAATGTCTAAATATTAATCTTTCTCTACCAAAGATAGACAAAACAAGGAGCAAAACATTAATTATATCCTCAGTCCTCTGAATGGATATCAAGAAATGAAGCCATATAATGTAAAAATAAGTCTCTACTTCTACCATAACAACTTTAGAGGATGTAGATCTCCAGAGGAGGTGAAAGAAGAAAATTTTTTTTCTTTTTTTAAGACATTGGGTCTCTCTTCGTTGCCCAGTCTGAAGCGCAGTGGAGCCATCATAGCTCATTTTAAACATCCAACTCCTGGGCTCAAGTGATCTGTCTGCCTTAGCCTGCTGAAGGAGGTAGGATTACAGGAACGTGCCATCACACCTGGCAATGTTTTGAAAAATTTTTGCAGAGACAGGGTCTCACCATGTTGCCCAGGCTGGTCTCAAACTCCTGGACTCAAGCAATAACCCTTGCTAAGCCTCTCAAAGCGCTGGGAGAAAGAAGGAATTGAAACAGAGTTGGAAATACAGGAAATGCTTCACTATATGATTGAGCAGAGTCCCAAAATTTTAAGCATATGAAATTCAGGGTCATGTTACAATGACGCAAACTATTCAGCAAGTATTCCAATCATTACTGAAAAAAATGAGAGGGGGGGATGTTTTGTTTGATGTGTAAGAAGTAGATCAATTATTACCTCCAAAAATGTACTGATCTGAAAAATTTCCAAATTTTCACAAAGTAGTAAAAATCCTTCTTTCTAAACCTTGCCTTGCTTCTTCCTCTATCTATGACAGTTTCTCCACCTCCATTCGAGTGCCATGATATCTAAGTCAGTTATCCATCTACTTTGAAGTATCCAAAAGGGTTTTTTTTTTTACTTTTTTTTCTTTTTGATCTGCCCCTTTCCATCATTTTTGAGGAATTTCAGGAAAATCCACAGGAAACACATGTACAATGCTCTATATTTTCCCTTCGTGGAGGTTTCTATAGTGGGATGTAGGTGGCTGAATATTTGGAACTTTTGGCTAACTCCCCTCTCTCCACTTTTATCTGATTTATAAATTGTGTTTTTTAAAATATCTTACTGTAAAAAAGGCTTGCTGTATAATTATACTTACAACTTACAGTAGGAAAAAGTAGAGACTTGGTAACTACTTGTTGATTGGACATTAATTAATCATACAGCATCAATGTCTTGAGCCTGACTAGGAAAATGATAAATGAAGCTTAAATTGTTAATAACAGATGCATGCAAATGATAGTATAGCATGTTAAAACCCACAGAGCATAAGAGTTTGATTAAGCAGAACAGTTTTTAAGTCTATCATTTGAACACATAATCATATGAATTCATAGCTTTATTCTTTTCATGCCAAAATTAATGGCCAAGAAAGTTTAAACATCAGAAACTCGAGTTCAATAGCAACTAAAACTCATATAGTGATTTATGATATTATTAAGTATATGTAACAAGTTTACCATATATTCTGAAATCAGCGATGATGCAAATATGAGAGTTCCATTTTTCTCCAGACACTCCTTAAACTGTGTTTTGTTAAATCTCTTTTCCATCATTTCATGATTTTCCAGGTTGAGTCCACAAATCTCTAATCACTTTTAACCAAAAGCTGTAAGAAATGTGGTCCCTTCTAGTTTATCTCACATGCAATGCATAATCCCTTTCTCTACCCAGATAGTCCCCAAAATCAATGTCCAGGGTTTAATTTGATGATTTTGATGATTCAGAGAAGAGGTGAGCACAATATGCTTTTAAAATTATCTTTTGCCCCCCCCATATCTTTGAATGAAAGGACAATTATTGGCTCTTACTCCCTTAATGTGTTGGAAAAGGGAGAGGGCTGAGGTTATTTTCTATAACCCAATCACTGGTGAGTGTTGTGGTGATGCCTCGTGTTTATCTTTGGCTAGTAGTGGTTCATCCTACTACTGGTCTCTGCTGATGTGATATACCCTCTGCATGATTATTTAGGGGATCTTTCCACTTTACCGCAGCTCATGTTTTCAGTGATGACCTCCTCATAGAAGGGCACTTTTGTATTATATTTATCTCCTAAACCTTTTCTAACACCTGATTTCCTTTACAAGATCAACTTGCCTGGCACGCAGCTGACTGTGCCTTCTACTTCCTCCTGAAATCTCCTTACTCCATGTGGAGCATGAAGACAAGAAAATCTTCATCCATGCCCTCAAGGGCAGAGGAGACAGTGTAGATAGGAAGGACATTCTCTTCCCACCACGTCCATATTGGGGGAGGGAAAGCCACAGCACTTATCACTCCCCAATATGTCAATGACTTAATAATGCAATGAATTGTTAAATAATCACCTCTATTATAATTTTTGACCCTATATAGGCTTGTTTTATGTTCTTTCAGAATGTTGGGAACTTGGTAAATTTTTTCTTCATTTTGAGTTCTATTCACCAACTCTACAGTAGAAATTATGTTCAATATTTTTCTACATGTTGCCCAGAATATATTTTATTTGTACCAGCATAATAGCTGAGTTAGAGATTTTTTAAAAAAAAACCTACATTGCTCAAGATAATTTTTTGAAAATTTAGGTTCAAATATTTCTTAAGCATCTATTCACTAGGTACTTTTGGGAGAAAAATAAAAAGCATGTCTTTTGCTAGCACGGAGTTGAAAAAGCAAAAACATAAATATAATATCGTGCAATCAATTATATAAAAGAGACATGAAAGATAATTTAATTGGTCAATGCACACAGATGAACAGATCTTGAAAATTGATCTAGGAGGAGAAAAAGGAAGTGACTAGAAGAAGCTAAAGAGACTTTTATGTCACACTTGGAGTTTGAACTTAGTATTATATATAGTACATGAGTGTGCAATTACAAGTTTGTAAGCAGAAAAGTGAAATAATTAGACATATAAGAAAACATTCACCTGTATCTTATTTTAATACTTTTGTGGTTTCATTTTTTAAAACATTAATCTACCTGGAACTTTGTAAATGTTACAATACATTATAAAGAAAAATTATATAAATCTCAAACATTAGTTGACTCATTTTAATGTTAATAATACCTCTGGTAAAGAACTTTTTAGTCTTGAATAGTAAAGATTAATTTCTAATGCTTTTACATTTTTAAACATTTTTAATATCTAAGAATACAATGGAATATGCATTCTCACTTACAAGATTTAGAAAGATTTGACTGAATTGTGAAATAGTCATAAGGTGGTAAAGTATACTAAAGAGGCAAAACCCAAAGTGATACAATTTTGCTTTTCAAGATACTGAGAACACTATAAATTACTAATGGACTGTCTTACTGTATTTATGTCTGCCTAGTTCTTCTTTGGAACACATAAAATAGCACATTCCACAACTTACTATATGTAAAGAGCAATGCTTGTCTAATTCCTGATGGATATATGGCCACGTGGATATGAGCATCAGTGATTATTGCCTTGTGCTCAGTCAAGGTGTGGGATTATTAATCATGGAACCTTTATTACCCTGTAGAGTCATGATATAAATAAACTAATGTAAAAATTCCTTAACTAGTTTTTCTTCTCTTTCTCTACAATGAGTACAATATCCACAGGCATTCCTCTGTTTCTCAGTGACCAAGTCCCCTCTTCTTCCAGAAGCCTTCTGGGAAAGGAAGTAGAAAGGCTGTTTATACAGGGATGTGCGCCTCCCACCCAGGCATGTCCAATCAATCCATGAACCACAAAACCTGGGGATAGGGGTAAGGTTAATTGTGAGATGAACAAACTAAAGTTCAGACATTTTTAAATACATTTCCCAAGTTGACATAGTATTTGCATGGTAAAATAGAGATCCAGCCCCTAAGTTTTATTCACCATACAACTAGTCTTCAATCTCAATGAGTTCCTAAAATATAGATATGGCTTCTTTTAACTATCTGAATTTTTTCTTGCCTATAAGAATTAAATAATTATCAAGTTCCATTGAAAATCCACATTATTCACAAATTCATTTTTGGTGAGACTTACTTAGCTTATTTCCCAACCTTCACCAGTAGCATAATTTTATTTTTTATGGTGATTTTTTTTTTCATTTATATAGATTTAGGGGGTATTTCTACAGATTTGTTGCATAGTTACATTGTGTAGTGGTGAAGTCTGGGCTTTTTGTGTAACCCTTACCCGATTAGTGTAAGTAGTCCCTGTTAGGTAATTTCTCAGCCCACACTTCCCTCTCATCCTCCTACCTTTCCACCCTTCTGCGTCTCCAATGTTTATTATTCTACTCTCTATGCCTATGTATACTCATTATTGAGTAATATTATTTTAATACCTACTTCTTGATGAAATTTTAACTGTTGACTTCATACATGTCCACTCTACTCCCACTGCATGTATGGCAAGCTAATCTCTGTATCCACTATAGCACCATAGACACAATACATTTGAATTGTATCTAGTTGGTTTCTTTTGGCAGCATTAAATCTCATTTCTTATTTTAGTAAATAAAATGGAAAATGCAGAAATCCAAGCTTTTATCAAATATTCTAGTTATATTTGACCCATGTTGTTCATTATATATTTCTCTTTTTTTCAGGTCTTTTTTTAAAAAAAATATTTTATCATAGTTCAAAATTGTGTATGTGGGGAACTTTAGGAGTTGTTCTATTAATATTAATAGTTTCCAGTTTAGAATTTTAATATATCTTCTTTTTGTTTTTCCTTACTGTAAAACCAAATATTTACTAAAAGATGCAGCAATAACATTAATCAAATAATAGTGAAACTCAGTCAAGCCAACGTAAATAAGAAAGAAATTTTTATGCAAATTACTGATACACAAAGCAAGTAAAAGGGACACTTCAGCCATTGGGATTTTCCAGTATTTCACTTATCGATAAATATTTCTCAGTAATTGATTACTTGGGGGGAAAAAAAAAAAGACTTGCTAACCAAAGAAAATCATATCTATAAACAGATCTAAAAAGCACACCCTTTTACTACCATTACTAATTTCCTTGCATAATATTTTTAAACGAATTAAGGTAGAATTTGGTGGAGAGAGTGCAAAATTTTTCTCTGCATTCTTTGAAAACTTGATATTGATAAGTTAAGGGTCTAGTGTTAATAAATCTATTGAACAGCTATTATTAATTTTCATTTGTGTCTTTTAATTTATATTGTATAGCAGCACCCCTTGAATCTTTTTATTCATATATTTATAAATTAAAATGTTTGTACTTAAGCAAAACATTTATAAGCAAATATAATTTAAATTATATTACATTGGGACAAGAATCAGCAAATAGTTCTGGCAGGGTGGCTCGCACCTGTAATCCTAGCACTCTGGGAGGCTGAGGCAGGAGGATTGCTTGAGGCAAGGAGGTTGAGACCAGCCTGGGCAAGAACAAGACCACCCCCATCTCTACCAAAAAAAAAACTAGAAAAATTATCCTGGTGTGGTGGCACACAGCTGTAGTCCTAGCTACTCGGGAGGTTGAGGCAGGAGGATCGCTTGTGCCCAGGAGTTTGAGGTTGCAGAGCAACCTCAAATCCCACGACAGAGCAAGACTCTGTCTCAAAAAAAAAAAAAAAAAAAAATTCAATAAATAAACCATCAGAGCAGAATAAAGAGCCAAGAAAAAGAGGAATACATAAAAAATTTTAAAATTTAGCATATAACAAAGTGACATTTTAAGTCATTTTGGAAAAACTTGTTTTGGGAAAGGCTTTTTAAACATGGCCTAAAATGGAAGCTATAAAGCACAAAACCGACAGATTCAAATATCTAAAATATTTTAAAATATATTATTAAAACAACATACATAATATAAAGACATAAATCACAAATTGTTGAACATCCTTGTGATATGAATAAAATAAACTTAATGCACAGGATATATGAAGAATGTATACAAACTGGTTAAAGAAAGATACAACCCAACTTTCAAAATGGCAAATTATATAAACAGGGAATTAACAAAAAAAATATAAATGACCAATGATAATATAAAAGATACCAAAATCCACTAAAACAAATGCGAATCAAATTTTTTAAAAATATAGTTATATCTTCAAAAAATAAAATATTGGGAAAAAATCACTGTCATTATATTCATGCTATTAGTTTGTCTACAAATAGGTTTAGCCATTTTTGATGCTTTGGGAAAAGTGGTATACCATTTGATGTATTGATTTCATTTTTATGAACATATTCTACAGAAATATCTATATATGAATGCAAAAATTTTGTACAAATATGAACAGAAGCATTATCTATAACAGTAAAAACTAGGAAACAGACTTACTGTTCATCCAAAGATTAATAGTTAAAATTTCTTTCTATGTCCCAACTGGAAAATACTATACAACCACTAAGAATGAAGAATGTCTATGTGTAGGAAAGAGAAAACAAATATTATTAATTCCCACAAATGTTTTACAAATAGTACATGTAATTTGAGTAAAATAAAAGAGATAGATATGAATACAGGAGAAAAGAACTAAATACTTAAAATATGTAAGAACTTCAAAAATCAAATTACTAACAGTGTCGACAGAAAGATCAAAATGAACTTTTACTTTCTAAAAATTTATGTAGTTTCACTTTTTATCATAAATGATTCATGGATTAATTTTATGTTAATAAGACAAAGTTTATTATCCATAAATACAGTAATTTCAGAGAAGGGATTATAAACAAAGTTATAGAAGTTCTTAGGAGAAAAAGATTAGAGAAAGAAGTTATTTGAAAGGAGTTTTTAGTGTCTCAAGATACAACATGAAGATTCTTTAAAAATTTGGAATATGAAAAATCTATTGTGATTTATAAGATCTTTTTAAACTATGCAAATTATTGCTATTTAAAAGAATGTAACTAGTAGTTTTATTTTTACACTTTCTCTTAGATTGCACAGCACTTTGAAGCAAGCAGCTGCCACGAATTTTGAAAACTAAGCTGCCCTTACTTGATATCTATGAAAAGATGTTTAAAATATTTTAGACTTCATTGTGACTATCAAATGAGAGTGATCCACAACAGATTATATTGAGTCACAGTGTTTAGTTGAGGAATGTGAAGTCAATTAATCATGTGCCCTTCTCCAGAGAAGAACATTTCATAAAGAGCAAGTCTGTGGAAACTACAACCAGGCATGCTCTCTGAAAATATATAATATGATACAGAGATGGCAGAAAGAGCTTTTAAATATGTTAGGAAAAACCAAATTCTCTATTACTAAAAATAAATGATAGAACATTTTTCTAACTGGTCAAACAATTTTAATTTTCATAAAGAGATATGGCAAGATGCTCAAATTGGAAAATTGTTATTTAGCAGTAAGTTTACTAACAGGAAGTTACAAGAATTATAGACATATAAAATATTGCTCCTAGGATTAGTTGCACAAAAGCACCGATTTTCAGAACTGTTTTCTTGTTAGGTAGTTTATTGTCAATACCTTCAAGCTCTTTTTAAGTTGTATGAGAAAATGTCTATGTATAGAGATGTACAAATGTCTAGAACACATTCAAGTGTACAGGGCAGCCTGAGCAGGAGCAAGATCCCATCTCTACAAAAAATAGAAAAAAAAAAAAAATTGCTGGCCGTGGTGGTGTGCGCTTATAGTCCCAGCTACTCAGAAGGCTGAGCCAGGAGAAGCGCTTGAACCCAGGAGTTTGAGGTTGCAGTGAGATATGATGATGCCACTGCACTCTAGCCCAGAGACAGACCAAGACTTTGTCTTAAAAAAAAAAAAAGAAAGAAAGAAAGAAAGAAAGAAAGAAAGAAAGAAAGAAAGAAGCATGCTTCTTAATGCAAAGATGAATCATAAAGCTATGTCATTTATTTATTATCCACATATAGGTAGGGAAACGATATATTTGAACATTAATTTCAACAATATCTCATATATTCTCAAAATACAAAAGGACCCACCTTCTCTTTAACTTTTTTTCTGATGACAAAATGTGTGTCTTAAGTAAAATCTTCTTTTGTTATCTCTGATATAACAGAAGAAAACAACTTGGATTTGTACTTACCTTGTTTTCTTTGGGATAGCATAGAGCATTGCAATAGTAGTTGATAATATTAAAAAATATCTACAAGAGCGTTTTTGATTGGATGGTGGATCATATGAGTCAGGTGGGCCACCTACACTTACAATTCAAGCAGAAATCCTAAAAGAATCATTCTGCCAGTGCTAAATGCTATTGGATCAATTGTGGTTTTCTAACATGTAAAAAGAAAGAAGAAAATGTGAATCTGAGATGTTCACTTCTCAGAGGTATTCAAGACTCAAGACATCCTTTACTGCCTATGGCTTATGGAGATGCTGGGATGTACCCACAGCTGCTCCTTCAGTGAAGTTTTGTTGCCTCACCTGCTGAGGCAGCCTTCAGCACTCAGCCTAGATGCAAACCTCCACTTCACCCAAGTTCATACCCCTTAGCTAAATAACGCACAGCCCATGACTAATCTCTGTGGATGGAGGGCAGGAGGAGTCTTCAAGACTTGGTAGTCTTGGCCCAACTCTGGACAACTCTGCAGAGACATTTTAGTTCCAGAACATCCCATGGATGGTTCTACTGAGGCAGGAGTTGAACTGCATCCCGACTGTACTTCTTCTTCCTCTCCTGCTTCCTCCTCCTCCCAGAAGCACTGATACCAAGGGTACTCAAATAAGATGCAGCATGCCCAACTCATCTCAGACTGCTCTCCAGAAAACCCAACCTGCTATAGGTTTTCAATTCCTCTTGAGGATTTCCACTATGCTGAGAATCATCTTTGTTGTCATGTATATTAAAATTTGTCTCACGAAAATATGAAAAGAGAATCATTATTGACAAGCCCAAGAAATACATGTAGAGTCCCAAATTCTTGACCTCTGTGCCTCCTGTTGCTCAGGAGAAGACAGTATGAATGTGTCTGTTTATTGTCTGATTTATCCACTGATTTGGCAACTATGTATCATTTATTTCCTCTGGGACCCGAGTAAATGTTTAGTAAATGTTGGTGACGTGAACAAAGAAATAAATCCTGTTTAGATTGTACTGACAATGTTATATATCTAACAAGCTGTGTGATCAAATTGTTTTAAGCTTTACTGCTGGGGTTAAATTTGTCATGATCATCGTGAAAATTATTTCCTGCATTTTGCTCTCTGAATAAGGTAGTGTGCTTTTAAACATACAAAGAAAAAATGCAGTCAAAATTCTAGACATTTAATAAGTATCCATAGATATGACAGGGATGATATCAAAATTTTTCAACAGGATGGATAGGGAAGCTGGCACAATAATTTTCATTCACTTTTCTAAGATGTATGTCACCCTCCCCTTTGCCAAAAAAGTGACATTCTGAAACATTTTTTCAAAGGCCTTTAAACTATGTCTTTTTAACTCACAGTAAAAGACATTGTATAATGCATTTTTTGTTTTGAAAATATATGTAGAGTTATGACTTTTATAGAACACAGATGTACACGTCTATTTCTATCATCTATTAGTCAGCTGCAATTACAGTTCTTTTTAAAACCATATAGTTTAAGCACACTTCAATGCCTCAAATCTCTTTATGTTGGAGGCTAACATAAAATATCTAAGATGCAAAGTGATACTTCATATAAATGTACATTAAGTGTTTCTGGTTACGCAAAGTGAACACAAAACAGAAAGTCTACTGATAACATACATATATATATATAAAGTCTATTATTTTAGTGTTAATATACCAATATGTGAATAATATGTTAAATTAAATACATTAAATTAAATGTTAGTTTATGAATATAGGAAAGTCTTCTTGTAAAGCCCATTAATGTATGAGTTATATTTTTCTCTTGTCAGTTATCTCAATGAAAGCTGATGAGATGGCTTCATCAGCTTTAATTATTAACTTATAAAACACATTACAATCGAAATAAGTGGCCTTTGTGTTACTTCTTTAATGAAAACTTTTGACTACGTAAATTAATGTAAGCCTCTATAATGTAGCAGCAATAATTGAATAGGCTTATACCTTACACAAAATTGCACACAGTTAAGAAAAATTATTTAACCATCATGCTGTAATGCTAATATTAATGATCATAATTGTATTTGTAATCATATGAATTTAGGTATTACTCTTTACAAGGAAAATTTTTTAGGAGGCCATTAGTTCTAATGCTCTCCCTTAAAATCAAACAGAAATAAGTACTATTTTAGGAACAAATGAAAATATTTTCTATGCAGTGGAATTTAATTTACTCTAGAATTTAAAATAAATATTCTTTCATTGGTAAAATTAAATCAAGTAGGAAAAATTTCAATGATAATAGAATCACAAAGGTCTCTCAAAATCAAGCATACAGTTGAATTTTGTAGCAAAAAGACAGAAGTCAAGATCAAAAAGTTCAACGTGGTTTTAAGATTAATATATTCAATACACAGATTTATGTTAGCTTAATAATTATTCAGGAAAACATAACTTAATAAAGTGAAAAAATATATGTAATTTAAAAGAATGATATTTAATTGCCTTAAGTTGTCATTGTAGAATAGCCAATAAAAGGATAAAGAAGAATATATAAGAATTGCGTTGATTTAGCTTTTTAAATTATACAATTGATTGTATTTCAGAAAAATCCATCAGTTTCCTCATTTTTCTTACATAGTAGAAGATCACAGCCAATATGCTGCCATTTTCATTGTCTGAAAATGTGGTTACTGCTTTTTTTTGGAATGATGAGTGCAGGTGACCTGACTGACTCACCAAATGATCCACAATCCAATCAAGATCATGTTTCAATCCAACGTGTACCATTCTAAGAGATGATTTCCCTTATGAGGTCACCCTGACAGGAGCTTTAATGTGATTATTCGATAAAAAGACAATTCTGTTTTTCCTGGAAGAATGAAATCAATGAAAATTGTGGGCCAAAAAAATCAAGTGTAGAAACAACAGCAAAAAATGTTTGTCTGTTGTAGAACTTAATTTGGTCTTCAGTTCCCAGTATACCTGGTGCCCTAAAATGAGAGTGATGTTAAATAGGCCTACAAAAATCTTATGTATTATAATGCTCAATGTAATTTTCATTGACACAAAAATCAATCAAAATATTCATATGTATTGACTGGTATTGCTATTAATCATACAAAGAAATAACAGACATATAATTTTTCACTATTTTATTTTTATTTCATCCTCGTTTTTAAGTATTTAGTAGGGCAAGCAGCAAAGTGGAAGGAAAACAAGGCTTATAATTCTAACATGTGTTCCATGAATATTTGAAAATAAATTGTGTTTGAGAAAAAAAGCTGGATTGATTGGATTTACCAAAAATTTGGGGGGGGGGGTCAAAATTTTGTATCCCTAACTGTGAGACTTTATTTGACTTCTTAAATTTTTAAACCTGGGATATGAAATGCTATCTGCATCAGATGACGAAAGACTATTCTCAACAGCATCAAACATGTTAATGTGTTCTAAAATTACAGTGCCTCAAGATCCATCAGCTGGCAAGATTTTCTATGCCCTGTTTTTTATTTGATTTAAAATCATTTTCCTTTGGTCACATCCAGCTGAAACCAACTACTCTTTTAAAAGTGATGTCTGTGACCACTGCTGCTAAAAGTAGGCCTTGAATAATACTGTACTCCCAGTTTCTTACAGGGAGAAAATTTGCTATATTCTTCTTGATGGAAAGGTTCCATATATTTTTTAATCCAAAATAGCTCTTTTCGGGCTCAAGATAGTGGTCACACGCAGAGGTAAATGGTGGAATGTGTATATATCAAGATAATTATTAAATAGGGTTTTGGGATTCCTTGGTTGAAAAGTACCTTGCTCATGCAGAGGGAGGATGTAGTAGGTCAAAATGAGCTCAGTGTGATAGGTTCAAATTTTCCTTGATGTTCTTTTTCTTTTAATGCATTTCCTCCATTACCAAACCATGCCACTATCATGCAGCTGCAGGGAAAAGGTCTGGGAGAGCTTCCGTGAAGCCAGTCTCATCAAAATGGTGAGTGACTAAGGGTTGTAGGTTTTCAGATCATGCACAGCTTAGCATATATTCATGATTACCTGAATAAACACCATGATGTATAAGGATAGAATAAGATTACTACAGAGACTCTTTGCCATTAAAAGGAGTCTGACAGATTCACCATGAGTGGATTTAACTGCAGAGTACTTACAAGCAGTCCTTGAACCTCCCTTCACAACCTGTGTTGCTGTGAGATAATTCTGTACAAGAGGTGTATGCAAATGGCAACCTGGCCATTTCCAGCCGTAACACAGGATGTAGGATTCTAGTTACAGCCCTGATTGTATTACTTTCACTCACAGCAGAAGATAAGGTAATGAAGAAAAACACCGGGAAGGGTAACATTGTGTGCCTATAAGTTTTTGTACATAAAAGGTCCCTGGATTAAAAAAAATTATTTGTGTACTTTGATTTAGGGTGATAGGTTCTTGTAGATGAAATAGTGCAAATGATATTCTCAGATTATTTTCCACAAGAGACAACAGAAGCAAACTTGAAAAGAAGTTGTCTCTATTTCATAGCTGCCCTTTAAAAATATGTCAATAACTTATTTTAGATACCTTTCTCTTAGAAATGATATTTTAACTAAAACCTCATGGGCTGTGGAAACAAAATTTAATTAGCTTGCTTTAAAGAAAGTGAAAAATGTTAAGAACAAATACTGTCTACCATCTGTTTCCATCCTATTTTGCCTATAGCTATGATACTCAGTAACAGTGAGTCTACCCCTCAGGATTCCTGTCATTTCTCCTTTCACTTCTCCAGATACCTTGACCAAAACCACCACGATCCTTGTCCTGGTCTATGCACCTAATCACCACTTCTCTCACTTTTCATGCCAAGCACATGGTCTTAGTCTTATACCAGTTCTGGTGTTTGAAATTGTAGATATCAGTTACTGTACTGCAGTATTTAGAATAATAAAATCTTGGCATCAGAAAAGACTTTAAATTGCATCTAATCCAACTGCCAACTGATTGTACAATCCCACACTGGCCTCACTAATGTTAGTGGCTAGGTCCACGTGTCCCAGTTTCCTAGAGCTGAGGTCTGTCGTAGTTTGCCTAGATATAAATATCATATATATATATATATATATATATGAAGCACATTTCACTGATTCTTACTGCTCAACAAATGGCATGGTCTTCTACACAGTTTCAACACCAATCCAAGGTACGATCTATTAGTATTTTCGTGGGTAGCAATTACAGTAATAGGGAAATCTAGACAATCCATCAGGAAATATTTAGAATCTCAATGGATCAACAGTTGAGCATGAATCAGAGGTAAAATGATGAAGTTGAGGACATGTTGTGAGGTGAAAAAATTCTCTTTCTTGCAGATTTCCTTAGAATTTCATGGAGATATATAGAAAATATGTAAATATTACAAAGGATACAAATTAAAGTGGCTAAAATATTTGAAGAAAAATGGAAATTTGAACTCCCTAAAAGTAGCCCAGGGATTAAATGATTTTTCACTCAATCAGCTCTCTTAAAAATTCCTCAAGACTAAGAAAAAAGTAAATAAGTATAACAAATACATTTATTATTAATTTATTCTCAATTTAAGCTTCTTGATTTATGGTTTATAAAATTATTGAATACTTTAACAAAAATAATTTTATAGTCTACTCCTCTGAAAACACACACACATGTGCACACACAAACACACACAAACCAACACATGGACTTTTGTATACATCCATAGGCTCCTATGGAGGTGTCAAAATAAATGATTTTAGTTTGCATTCTCTTCTTTAGTGTGTTTTAAAAACAATATTGCATGTAAAATCAATATTCCAGATGATTCCAGTCTGATGATTCTGTGCTAATTTGATTATTAAGACATAATTATAATACTAATTCCAAGTTGAAATGAAAGTCATTGGCCCTTCTGGATATTGCTTATTCTTTACCAAAAAAAAGTGTAAGTTTTTAAAGCATCATATAACATTTCAACATTGTAGTAATTTATTAGCAAGGATATTTTATTTATTTGTTCTTTAAAGAACAAACAAAACAAATAGTACACACCGTGACTTATAATCTGTATTGAAGTGTTCAGTGACCTTTTAATGTTTCCTAACACTTTATTAATCTCCGATAAATTAAATTCCTCCATGGAGTTTATCACATGGTGGAGTAAAATAGTTTTAGATTCTCAGACTAATTATAGAAGACACTGCAAAATTGTCAAAACTATAGGCTGAGCATAATCACTGTGAGATTTGTCATCTTATTGCCAGACATCAGCCAAGTAGGCAATACATTTTATTTTCATGATGACTGTTATTTTTGAAAAGTGCCATTTAAATGAGTGGAAAGCAAAAATAAATTTAGACAAAGCTCAGAGCTTAAATCTGTTTTGCAATAGCAATATTATGGCTTAAATAATATACTAACACTTATTCAATTCAACAACATACACACATACACAAATTGCATCTAGGCATTACAATCTTCCACAATTATAACTAGTGGAAATGGAAAATCTTACATCAAATTGCCCGTGACAGACCCCACTTCTATTTCATCAACCAATTTTAAGAGATACGTATTTTGGATCTTTTTTCTCAAGGCAAAAAAAAAAAAAAAAAAATTCTCAATGTGAGAAGTGATAGAGCAGCAGAGATTTAAATTGATTTGGACCTGTACTTAAAGTACTTAGGCTATCTCTGCAGCAGATGATGTAATCCTTTAATGAAGAGAATACACAATTATTGACATGTTAATCAGGAACTCCATGGGCTTCAGAGATTGATATTGCTTTGCTAAAGCTATTGTTGATAATAAAATTACCAGAACTGTTGAGTTTTCTGTGCCTGTGACAGAAGGGTCAATGTTTCAACACTAGGTCAATGTTTCAACAGTGAGTGAGCTCATTTCATATAGCTTTTGTTAATGTCATCCTGCCCCAGATAATAGGGCGGAGATAAATATGTGAGAGATAGCCTTGAGTATTCTGCACACTTGTTGCATTTATGTGTGTAACATAAATTCTGATTTTGTAAAGTAAAGTAAATTGGCCAAACTATAGTTTCAAAAAAGGGGTGCCTCTCTCTTCCAACTAAAATTAGATATTACTAAGGGAAATCAAGCAGTACTCCATAAGGAGAATAACACCAAGCTAAACAAAATTCATCCAGTCTCTTTTATGATTTCAACATGAAATTGAGGGTGTGTCTGCAAAGTGTTAGACTTCATTTTTACCTTGGATGCTGCTATTAATACATTGTTTGAAAATTTTTAAACATTTTTACTATTTAGGTTATTAAGTATGAAATGTCTGATTTCCTTAAGTACTAAGTTGGACAGTTGATATATCTGACATTTCACTTTGGTACTTTTTTTTAAAATTTTTATTGTGAAGGTATATCCTCATTCTTTCAAATGCACAGTTCGGCTTGTGACTAGCTCTCCAATTTTTTTTAGAACAATTTTTGTGAAACCATGGATGAGTCAAAAATTGTAATTATTTTTGAATATGAGTTCCATTGTGGAACCAGTGCAGTGCAGACAGGTTGAAATATCATGGAAGTGTTTGGGAAGGATGTGGCTGATGAACCCACAGTGTCTCGATGGTTTGATAAGTTCCATTCTGGTGATTTTAATCTTGAAAATGAGCCATGTGGGAGACCTGAGACCTAGATGGATGTTGATGAGCTGAAAGCTGTGGCGTAAGTGAATCCATGTCAACCTACATGTGAATTAGAAGTAAGGTTTGATGTTATTATTCCAGCAATTTTGGACCATTTGAAACAAATGGGCAAGGTAAAGAGGCTGGATAGATGGGTACTACATGAATTAAATGAGCGTCCAAGAGAAATCATCTTACAGCTTGCCTTTCTTTGCTATCACGACATAAAGGTGAACAATTTCTACGCCATATTGAAAAATGGATTCTTTTTGACAATTGCAAGCATTTGGCACAATGGTTGGATAAAGAAGAAGTGCCGAAACACACGCCAAAACCGAATGTTCATAAAAAAAAACTAATGGTGTCTATTTGGTGGTCCAGGACTGGTATTATCCACTATAGCTTCATGAAACCTGGTCAATCAATGACAGCAGATGTCTACTGCAATCAATTAGATGAAATAAGGAGGATACTTGTGATTAAGCAGCCAAGATTGGTCAACAGAGACAGGCCAATCCTTTTGCAAGACGACGCTCAACCACTGGTTCCACAAACAATGCTGCTTAAACTGCAAAAGACTTGGAAACTCTCTGTTTTCCACCATATTCACCAGACCTTGCACCAACCAACTGCCACTTCTTCCAGGCTTTGGACCACTTCTTGCAAGGAAAAATATTCAATTGTCAACAAGCTGTGGGAAACGCCTTTTGCATTTCATGGCCACTTGCTTTCTAGACTTCTTCCCTGTTAGCATAAGCAAGCTACCGTTAAGGTGGTAAAACCGTGTCGACAGTTTAGGTGCATACTTTGATTAATTGTACTGCTTCTTGTTTTAGATATAATAAACTAAAATTTTGACTTGAAATCAAACATTTCATATTTAAGGACCTTAATACTTTTGTAGGAAAGAAGGCAAGAGAAAAGAGAGGGAGGAGGCAAGACAAGAACTAAGAATAGGCAGGCTGCAGGGGACATAATAAAAATTACTCATTGATAAACCATGTTTTTTAAATAAAAATGTTGTATATAGACTATCAAATTTGAAAGTGGAAAATAAATGATAAAATATATTTTTTCTTCTTTTTTTAGTGGAAAATATATTTTTTTTCTTTGCTCAAGTCTTCTGTATGGTATGAAAGTAAGGGAGAGTGTAATTGTATTATTATCAGCAAGCATATAAGGTAACTAATTGGAGAAAGAAAATCAAATTCAGTAGGGAAACATTTGTTTATCTTTACATGCTTCAGGATAATTGATTTCTAACAAAAACAATCAATGTTCGTAAGTAAGTGGTAATTCTTAGGAGTCAATTTGGGAAAAAATGCCATGAGGGAATTTTGACTTTCTATTATTACCTTAATAATGTCTATTTTTGAAAAAAGCTTTCTTCCTAGTTTTAAAAATTCTTATTATTTTAAATTTAATGTGTATGTTGCATGTTGAAAACTACACACACACACACAGACACATTATGGCCAAAGAAAGTAATGATCATACTTTACTCATCAATCTGCTCCCTAAAATAAAATAATAATCTATCTCAAAATCATATTCTGTACTTCATAATTCTGCAAAGGTCTTGTAAAACAACATACTCAATAACACAGTGAGAAAAAATAAACACTAAAAGTGATAAATAATTTTTGCTTCCTTACCAAATGAGCAAACAAAATGTATTTGCAATTCAGACTCAGATTTTAAAAATTCTAAGTAGAGCTTTACCAGAAACCATGCTATACGTATGCAAATACCCTCTTTCATATAATAAGATGAAGCCACTGACTTGTTATCGGCATGATTTGTGCTTTGAATCATTTTACAAGGTTTTTTGTTGTTTCATATTCAATTTTACTTTGTAAGAAGAAATAAATATGTTCAAAAAAGCTAGATGATCATGAAAAGAAGTTCAGACAAAGCAAAGTTGTTAGGTCTACTCAGTGCCTGTCCTACTTGTAGGGGACTGCCTCTTGAATTTTAGACTAAGTATGATTTTAGCCAAATCTAGTATTATTCCAAATTTTATTTCTGTCTAGTGATGGTGATTCTAATCTATAGAAGACCAGTTAACTCTTATTAAAAGAATATACAGTCAGAAAGTTCACTTATTCTAGTCCAGTTAACTTTTAACTTGATGCCACAAGCACATGTCTATGCAAATTATCTTCACTGAAAAGAATATTATCCTCAGAAAAGCATGACATCTGGTTCAGGAATTCACAATATTCCTTGGCCATGGAGAGAAACACACTCCTTCTCATTCCATTTGTGTGATTTCTAGCAAATCGGCTTTCCTGAACTTTAAATTTTTTATCTTTTTTTTAAAAATTTTTTCTCTGTTATTTAAGGTTATTACAAGGATCAAATGATATGATGTGTGGGAAAAGCCTTTATAATCTACAAAATCCTACATAAATTACTACCACAACTGCTGTCATCATTACTCACCGAGATAAACTTGTTTCCTTAAGCCTTAAAAACTCATGATGAAATATGCCCAATCATAATGAAAACAATGAGGGATTCACAAGCCAAACACAGAAGACAAATTATGAAAACATAATTCATTTCTATGAGGAAGATTGGTATTTCTAGACCTTTAAGCATTCCTAATGATGTGGCAGAAACTCCTACGGTTCTGTGAAATCAAAAAATAATTCCAGTCTGTTTCATATATTCTAAACTTTGATATAAATCTAAGAATTCCAACACTGCTAGCTCAGAAAAAAGATTTTTGAAGTCTCAGAATCTGCATGAGATTCCTTTAAGGAAAATGAAAGGCAACATATACAAACATACACTGAATAATGACCATGGGTCAGGCACTGGTCTAAGTATTCTCATTTAAGCCTTATACCATCCCTATTAGATAGGTGATGTTATCATAACTATTTTGAAAATGAAGAAATTAAGGCATAAAGAGTTCAGGAAACCTGGCGAAAGTCATGCAGCTGGCAAAGCTGAAGTCAAGAGTTGCTGGAATTAAACACTACATATAATTCCCTCTATAATGAGATGTTGCTCAAATACATCAAATATTACCACAAAGCAAGGTGAATGAAAATTCAAAAATAGGAATGAGAATATCAAAAGACTCTAAATGGTATCATATATGTAATAGTGCTGAGAGTCCTATACATTTCAGGTGTTCAATAAATATCTAGTCACTCTAAATTTCTTTTGTCCCTCCTTTCCTCCTTCTAAGAAGAGACTTCCCAGAGATTCCAAGAATTATCGAAATTGGATACAAAACATAATTAAGTCAATCATTGTCAAATGTAGCAGCATAAGATAGCTAAAATTCATATTTCCAGTTTCTCACCCCTATACCTGAAATTCTGAGGAGAAATGAAATGTCTTCATTTTTATAACTATCCTCTGGTGAGTGTACTCCAGTTGGTCTACCAACGATGTTGTAAAAAATAAATAAATAAACAATACCTGGCTTTAAGGAAAGGCAAAAGTGAAAAAGTGTAGCCTGAAGACTAAAAATAATTTGAGAAGAGTGTGTGTGTGTTTTGCAAAAGGATAACATAGTCATGTTTATGAGCAAAGGATGAGAAACCAATATAGAGTCTTAGCTAAAGACACAAGAAAAATAACAGACAGTTCATGGAACAGTTTTAATGAGATAGTAAGAAATGCTAAGATGAAGTGAGAAATGAAAGGCAACTGGAGAAACAGAGGATTTTATTATAGTGAATAAAAAATTGAGCTCATGGTGAAAAATTGTAATCTAACAAATAGAAGGGCACTACTGATGTACGGTAGAAATGATTAACTAACATCAGACTGTGAAAAAACGAAGCACGAGGGAGGACTAGAGAAATGGAGGTCAAAGCCCATGGTTAATTATAGAGAGGCGAGAGTCTGTGGGACAGAATTGTGTGAGGATGGCGTTCAAAAGTGTAAGCAACTCCAAAGTTATGTTATTGTAAAGGTGCGGGTCCTGGAAATATATGTTCCCCAAGTGGTAGATTTAACTCCAGGGTGGTTGTTTTAATATGGTGATTTGCTCTTTGTTTGATATGAAAACTGGTAGAGATTAGAGGGCAAAAATGTAGTTTTTGAGATCTCTGTACATTCTATATATGTGGATGCCAAAACAAAATTTCTATTTCAATGGCTAAACTCAGTAGGCAGTGCTATAGCATATGTCTGATCTTTGGTAAAATACTAATAGTTTAAAAAAAAAGACACAAGTTTCCTGCTTTGTCTACTAGGTAAATTAATACAAAATTTAACATAATCATATTTTAAAACACAGCCACATTTATTTTCTAATGCCCAGAAGAAATATCTGGTTCATCTTTGGGGGCTGAGAGATCTGCTGAATTAGTCACCTCTTGCTGCATAACAAGTTACTCCAAAACTTAATAGCTTAAAACAGCAAATATACGCACAATTACATTACACACATCTATTTGTTCCTACTGAGATGTTGAACTTATTTGTACTTGTCTTCTAGTATACATATCTTTTTATAAGAACATATGTTCTCAATTTCTATTATGAATTTACCTATGAATGAAAATGCTTGGTCATCAAGTGAGAATAATGTTCAGATTTAGGAGATATTGCCAGTTTTCCAAAATAATCATACCAACTTGCAGTCATTTTTTTTATTTTAACCATTCTAACGAGTATGCTGTGGTTTTGAGGTTTTTGTTTGTGTTTCCTAACTAATAATGATTTCGAGTATCATTCATATAGTATTAATTTTCCATTAGCCTATCCTGTTTTGTGAAATGCCTCTTTACTTCTTTGGGCCATTATTCTTCCGTATTGTTTTTTTTTTGGGGGGGGAGATGTTTTATAGGAGACCTTTATCTAATTAGTTTCATTATGGTTTTATAGGACACCTTTATGCATATGGATATGCATGCCAGTTGTAGTTTTCATTTTCACTCCCTTAATTGAGGATTTTGACAATGAAAAGTTATTAATTATAACAAAATTCTATTTAACCTATGGAGAGTGATTTTCATTCTGTTGAAAAAAACTGTGATTTATTTGAAGTCATAAAGATACTTCTCTATATCTTTCTTAGAAATTTATTTTGTTTTACTCTTCATATTTTGACCACAAACTTTAAGAGCTCTGTGTTGCTAGCCTTGTTTGATTTCTGTGTGAGACATCAGTCTTTGTCTATTCTTTTTGCATATGCTACTAATGTTATTTGAACAATCAGTTCATGAGAACCTAGAAGGACTGCCTGAGCCACTCTCTTTTGTTTCAGCCTCCATTCACATTCAGCCATCTTTCTACTTCCTTGGGAATAGAGATAAACAGAATTTCTAAAGGAAGAATGTGATTTTCTCAAATCTACTCCTTCCGGAGATTCTTGCTTAGTGACAAGGTCAGAAGAGATAACTTATTTCTCAGAGTTTTAAGAATGTCCACCATTGCTCCAGGAATTTCACACACTGAAATGAAGCCTAGAATTTAAGCTGTATTTATCAGAAAGCTTCTATTTGTCATATGAGTAACTATATGACAAATAGTCCTCAGTGCCTTCTGCACTTCTTTCTTTGAGGAGTCAGTCATAATATCATCATTGTACTGCTCTAAAAAGGTGCTCTAATGATTGCTCAGCCCAAGTCCTGCCTCTCTGGATTATAGTAACCTGGCTACAAATTCAAATATCCTTGTGGGATTACAGTAAACACATGGTGTAACTCAATCCAACAGAATGCCAATTGTTCTGGCTAGACTCCAAAATAACTATTGAAAAGAAGACATTAAGCATAACAGCAAACCATTCTCCCTTGAGTGTTGCACTTTCCGTATAGTCTTCCACGTATTAGGTATGGTGGAAGAAATCGGAGGGGATACCTTGTTTAATCCTTTGTAGTCTGCTATTAACATACATGAGTCACATGCTTTATAAACTAGCCAGACAAGACTACCATAAAGGTAGCTTTTGCAATCAACGCTTCTACTTCATGCATTGCCACAATCAAAAAAATTATCTCATATTTGTCCTGCAGCATTTCAGTATTGCTTAAATAATGTTTAAAATTGACTGCTTAGGAGAGTTTGAGTAATTCAAAGGTTTCCATTTATCATGGTTAATTAAAACTAGAAAGAACAGACTTAATTGATATTCCCTATAAAAGAATAAGGGCAAAATGCCCCATTCATACATAATAACTCTCCCAATTATGCATTCAAGTAAATGCAATGATGACACAGAATATTCTTTCTAGTCACAGATTGTAACTTATAATTCAGTCCTCTCTTAGTCCTTCCTCATTTTCCATCACAGCACTGCCTCCATCTCCAGCCTCCATATCCTCACAGTTTCAATGTGGGGAATGTCACAGTGTCATTCCAGAACACTCATTAAGCAGAGATATACAACATTTCCAAAAATTTTTGCAGACAAACCCACCTACTTTCCCCAAATCATGAATATGGCCCAAGATTCGCTGCCAGGGATTGAGCATGCAGATCTCAAACCCTTCAATCAAATTCTTCGATCAAACTTACTAAGATTTAATGGCTTCAAATTTAAAGGTACATTCAGTCTCCCTTTAAACTATATTGTGCTCTGAATATTAATAAACATAATTGGATGTGAATTTTTGCAAGGTAAGTAAATTTACTGAGGCAATTTAAGTAGTGGAAGGGGGAGCTGGTAATGTATTCTTGCCCCCAAGCAATGACAATGTGTTCTCACCTCCTTAGTGGAAATGCTGGCAGTTTCTCTTTTTTCATTCCATTTTTAAATATTTAACTATTTTATTGAGCTATAGTATGCATACCATGCAATTTGCCCAATTTAAGTGTATAATTCTATGTTTTTTTAGTATACTCACCAAGCTGTGCAACCATCACCATAATCTCATTTTAGAACATTTTATCACCCCAGAAAAAAATCCCATCACTCTCATTTCCACCCCCCTCAGCCATACCCCAATTTTCCCCTCCCACCCAGGCAACCACTATTCTTTCTATCTGTATAGAGTCTCTTATTCTGGACATTTCATATACATGGAACCACACCATATGTAGTGATTATGACAGGTTTCTTTCACTTCGCATTGTGTTTTCAAGGCTTACTCGTGTTGTTGCATGTATCAGTACCGCATTCCTTTTTATTGTCAAATAATATCCCACTGTATGGGTATAGCACACTTATTTATCCATTCACCAGTTAATGGCTTATCGATTGTTTCCTCTTTGTGGTCATTGTGAGTAATGCTGTTGTGAACATTTGTGTGCAAGTTCTTGTGTGGACATATGTTTTTATAAGTCTTGGGTGAACACTTAGAAATTACTGGGTCTATGATAACATTTTCAGGAACTGTCAGACTGCCTTCCAAAGTGGCTTCACATTTTACATCCCTACCAGCAGTGTGTGGTATATGAGAATTCCAATTTCTCCACATCCTCATCTATACGTCTCATTATCATTTTGATTTTCTCCATTCTAGCGTGTATAAAATGATATCTCATTATGGTTTTGATTTTTATTGCCCTATTGGTTAATGATATTGAGATATTTTTTGTGTGCTTATTTGTAATTTGTATTTCTTCTTTGCAGAAATGTCTGTTTAGATCCATTTTCCACTTGACAATAAATAACAATTTTAATTATGTTTGTGTTTTTATTATTGAGTTATGAGTCCTTTGTATATTCTAGATACAAGTCCATTACCAAATACATGATTTTCAAATATTTTTCCCATCCTCTATGCTGTCTTTTCACTTTCTTGATGGCTTCCTTTGAAGCATAGAAGTTTTTCATTTTGAAATCCAATTTATCTATTCTTTTGTTGCTTGTGCTGTTGGTGTCATATCTAAGAAAGTTTTTGCCCAGCCAAAAGTTATAAGGACTTATTTCAATATTTTCTTCTGATATTTTTACACTTTAGCACTAACATTTAGGTCTGTGCTACATTTTTTAATTAATTTTTGTGTGTACTGTGAGGTATGGCTTCCACTTCATTCTTTCTATGTAGATATCCAGTTGTCCCAGCACCATTTATTGAAAAAATGATGCATTTTTTACCCTATTAAGTGATCTGAGCATCTTTGTTCAAAATCAATTGACCAATGAAAGGTACATTTGGGAACTGTCAGTTCTATTCCATTGATCTGTATGTTTATCCTTGTGCCAATACCATACACTCTTGATTGTTGTAGCTTTGTTGTAAGTTTTGAATTTGGGAAGTGTAGCCTTTCAATTTTTTTTAATTTTAATTTTTTGCAAAATTGCTTTGGCTTTTCTGTGGTCCTTGTATTCCCATAGGAAATTTAGAATTAGCTTGTCAATTTCTGCAAAAATAGCCAGCTTGTATTTTGGTAGGCATTGCAAATATGAATCAGTAGATGTTTGAGGAGTATTTCCATCTTAACAACATAAGTCTTCAAGATGACTTTCCATTTATTTAGGTCCTCTCTAATTTCTCTGAACTATATTTTATATTTTTCAATGTATAAGTTTTACACTTATTTTGCTAAATTTGTTTCTAAGAATTTTTTGATGCTACTGTGAGTGTGATTTTTTGAAAATTTCATTTTTAGATTGTTCATCATTGATGGAAATACAATTGATTTTTAGTGTTTTAATTTTAGACACTACAACCTTGCTGAATTTATTTATTAGCTCCTTTTAAGGGATTCTTTAGGATTTTTCCATATAAAAGATCATTTCATCTTCAAATAGAGATTGTTTACTTCTTTTTCAGTCCAAATGGCTTTTATTTCATTTTCTTCCCTAGTTGCCCTGACAACAACCTACAGCACAATTTGAAAACTGTGAGGACACTAAACATTCTTGTGGTTTTCCTGTTACTAGGTAGAATCTTTCAAGTTGTTTATCAGGTCTGATGTTAGCTGTGTGCTTGTCATAGATGCACACTATCAGTTTGAGTAAGTTCTAGTACACCTATTTTGTTAGGTGTTTTATCATGAAATGTTGTTGGGTTTTACCAAATGCTTTTTATGTCTATTGAGATGTTCATTTCATTCTTATAAACATTTAAACAACACCAAATTAATGATAGTTAATTTTATTCTCTGTCTTTTCATATCTTACCTTAGTGCTCCCATTATATTGGATGGCATAAGTAGTTTTAAAATTAGGTTGATTTCACTGTTTGCAACTAAATAGCCTTAAGTTGTACATTCAACAGTTGAAGAGATAGAAAAGTTTGAATTTGCACTGTGATTCTAACAATTTTTATCTCATATTAGATACAGTGTATGTGTGTGTGCACATGTGTGTGTATATGTGTGTTTAAAGATGTTACATGTTACAAATATATGGTTATTTTTCAGTAGCAGTCAGATAAAACAAAGCAAACTAATGAACGTGGTATAATTTTGATTTGTTAATCTTGGTGATTTCCTTCAACAATATTCTATCTTGCTTATTATGATTTTATCCTCACAGAATTCTTCATTATTTGATTATACTTCTTGTGAATCTTAACCATTTAGAATTCTATGTTCCTTTATTTTTATTATCTTTTTTTTTTTTGAGACAGAGTCTGGCTCTGTTGCCCTGGCTAGAGTGCCATGGCGTCATCCTAGCTCACAGCAACCTCAAACTCCTGGGCTCAAGCAATCTTCCTGCCTCAGCCTCCTGAGTAGCTGGGACTATAAGCACGTGCCACCATGCCCGGCTAATTTTTTTTTCTATATATATATTTTGAGTTGTCCAGCTAATTTCTTTCTATTTTTAGTAGAGATGGAGTCTCACTCTTGCTCAGGCTGATCTTGAACTCCTGACCTTGAGCGATCCACCCACCTCGGCCTCCCAGAGTGCTAGGATTACAGGTGTGAGCCACTGTGCCCGTCCTGTTCCTTTATTTTTAAAATGAGCTCATAGGACAGGAAATACATGATATCAATGAGCAAAAGTTTGTTACTCAAATATGGCTCTAAAAATGATTTCAAAACCATTATCTTCTGTTAACCATTTTTCAATACATGATTAGTCCAAATTGCACAAGGAGCTGTCGGTACGAAGATTATTAAAATAAGATCACTACTCTCAAAAGATCTCATAATCCATTTGTATCATTACTAATTTCCCCAGTGTGATTAGTAGCTTGGAAGTGTATTCCTAGCACCTATTTTAATTTGAGGACTGGCCTTATGTTAAGTAGTTCCACAATCTAAGTTCACAGAACTAAGTGCGAGGGTCCAGCTGTGACTTCGAAGAGCTTGATTAAATGTGTCGTTTCAGCTATCCCTCTTAATTCTCTCAATAAAAAGGGGGCTGGGCAAGAGACAGTGGGTGAATCAGTCTTTTGGAGAAATTCAGAACCTGTGAGTAGATGCCATCAGTTCCCTCTTTCTTCCAAAAAAATGTGGGTGATGCTGCCAACACTCAATCCCTTCAACTAGATCAAGTACTTACAAATATATTTTGATAAAAGTTAGTGAACTACTGAACTGGCAGAGTGTCTGATGCAGCTGGGACATGGAGATTGAACAAAGGAAGCATGAAAGACTTGAGAGAGAAAATAATGGCAACGGTAACACAATGTTTTTTGTGTTAAGTGAATCCTATTCAAAATCATTGAGAATTAAATTATTTTGGCCCAAATGTGGGCCACCATTGAGGAGGAGATCTCAAGATTAAAAGCAATCCTGGCCAATATAGGAGAGAACGGGTAACTCACAACGGTAGTCAACTGGGCAAATACCTGTCTCCTCTCTCTTCTCTCAACCATAAACTCAGTATAATAAGCCCTAAAAAGGGAGGGAGTTTGTAAGAGTGTGATTCCCTACCCCCAACCCACTTCAGTACTAGTTCTACCTACCCTGCACCAAAGAGATAAAGTGGAGTTTAAATTGAATTTGAAATTGAAGCATTCAGCTGACTGTCATGATGAATAAAACAATAACATTTAAAGAACTGAAAATAACAGCAAATTTTTGGAAGCAGGCTGACCTGTCATTAAGATGCTGGCTATTCTTTAAGATGCTTGTAGTGGTGAGTGATTCTACAGAGGAAGGTCAGTAGAACTTAGTGCATAAATAATTTATCTGTTTATAATGCAGCGACTTCTCTTTATTTTTGTTAACTTATTTGCATGCAATGAAGTGCATAATACTCTAACATGTTTTTAGATAAAATAAAAGTTTTATATAAAAACAAGAGCATTTGTTAGTTATTGTTTATAAGCTCAGTTCATATACTAAAATAATTGGATAAATGCCTACATGTACAGAGCAAATAGAACTTATTTTCAAGTATTAAGTTTCTATATTTATAAATTGTTTTGGTTCTACTTGATTTCAGGTGAACTTTAAAATGTGAAATCAATTCTAGAATTAGAAAACTTCAATGAAGTGAAAAAGATATATTATTTCTTTGTCCCAGCTGACTTTTATTCACTCATTTCTGCCTGCATCTCTCTTTCATTCCATGATGCTATTATGAGAGAAGTTGATGAGTTGACATTGGGAAGAAGCCAAAGTTTTTGAATAATAAAAAGATTAACATATAATCATGGAGAAAACATAGGAATCTTATCATTGGTGATCACAAAATAAAAGGTTTTTTTTTTTAATTTCCTGTCAAAACATAAGCTTATATTATGTTTATTCCTTTCTATATATAAGATAACCAGTGAATTATAAGTCAAGTTGAATTATTGCAAATACATTCTATTTGATATATTTACTTAGTATATTCACATATGTACATTTTTTTTTATTGTGGCAGTGGCCTCTGATATTGGGTCTACTTTTTCATATGAAAATAGAGAAAAATAATTTTATTACATGGATATAGACCTAAATAAAATGTATAATAGCTAAATAAGCATCCCACAATTTAAAGTACTCTATTTCCAATTTTTCATAATTTTATGTCCTTACCTGATCAAGCCTTAACCTTTATCAGGAACTTTCTCTAATCCTTCTGAAACCTTTATCAGAAGGTTCCCTGATTCTTATACGTTTTCTCGTTTCTTAGAGTGAACCACTTAAACTAATGGGGGAAAAAAGCTATACTGGGAAGAGCAGTGAACAGGAAATGCAAAGACAAGACTTATTTTCCTAACATGAGCATACCTATGTAACTTAGCTTTGAGTTAATAAGTGTGTAAGTGTGTAAGTGGGGTGAACTCAGGGTATGCTTCTCTAAAAGGAAATACCTAAGTTACATTTTATCATATTTATATAATTCATGAAAATTATGAGAGTTCAAAGCCCAGACATTTTTCAATTCAAATACCTGTCTATACAGGTCCAGTGTTAGCACAGAAATACATCATTTGAAGTAATTCAGGGATGGGATTTCACAGAACTTAGTAGCTAACGGTGAAAGTTGTTATTCGAGACAATTGGAGATGCAAGGTTGAGAGAGGCAAGGGGACCCAAAAATAGCACAAAGGAATCGAGTTCCAAATCCTAGGGAGGAATGAGAATGAAAAGCAAATTCACTCAAAGCCAGAGATGATGTCCAAAAAGAGACAATATCAATGTAAAATAGGTCATGATTTAATGGAGAAAAGGCATTTTTTGACATTTAAAAGCCTGAACCAATCCTAGGTAGAATATTGGCATTTGAAGCATGTGTTTTATACATTGGCAACAGCATTTTGACTAAATTAATTAAAAGGTATAGAGGTTATTGACTAAAGACAAAATGCATAAAACAGGAGCAGAAATAGGGTGATTATAACCCCAAAACAATATCAAGATTTTTGTATAGAGGTATTTTTAGTTTGTCATTTCAACTCCATATATATTTAAAGGATTTTTATTTGCTAGAGAAAGAAGAAACTGAATGAAACTCATGGTTGTTTTTCATATTTTACTGCAAAATTGGTTTGGATAATTTTAAGATGAAAACTCTGAAGCCACCTTATTTAAAGTACCTCTCAGAAATAGAAAACTGACAGCTAGACAATATACCTACTTTTTCCCCAAGATTAAATAACAAACTCACTGTGGAAGCATCACAGCTAGGTAATTTCTATCTTTTTCTATTTGTCCTTTACATTACACAATATTTTATCTATAAATCCACCATTTAGTTAGATTAATAGTATACGTTCAGAAAGCACCCCTTAAATAACATCATTTCACCTGAATAAGAAATAATATTCTACTTTATTGTCAGCTACTAATGAGTCTTGATATACATTGGTTCATGAAGTTAGTAGAAAGCATAAGGACCATTTAAAAAGGTAATTTGTATGTAAACATTCAGATGTCAGTTCTGCCTGGAAAAAATGAAATGTTGAGGGGATCGTTATGTAAGACAGTGAAATTCTAGATGTTGTACTGACTAAAGGACTAAATTGACAATATAGGGAAAAAGGTGAGGTTAAGAGATAAGATAAATTTCAACTATTTCTTTTTTTGTTTTGGATTATCATTAAATGGAAAAAACCCAATTACTAAATATACTGATTTTCTGTGTACATTCAGTTTGTAGATACACCACAATTAAGATTTTTAAACTTGATAACAAATATTTCTGCATAAATTTAGAGAAAGGGAACTCTTTTGTTTAAGAATAAGAAGTAAAGATATAGTTGAAATCACAACACTTTTTACACTCAGCAGTTATGATCACATAGCAATTGGTTTGGCTTGCCATCTTGTACACTTGCACACACATCTCAAAGCTCACAAAATTAAAAGAGTAAAACGAGTGAAAGGCTAATTCAGTTATTCTGATGCTTTGCACACTAATCCTGATGTAATATGTTTTCTTCCCACAAATTGAAGGCACACATGTCTAATGATGAAGACTTCCATGATGAATTCATTGTTTGATAATAGTTTGTCTTTGTCAAAAATTCAATCCCAGAATTCCACTGATGTCATTGTCTATATAATCCATCTGCTGCCTAAACGCTGGCTGACTTTGCCTATGGGGACACTAACATATGTCACTCTCTCTTCAGAATCCAAGTTTTTACCCATGAATTTCTGTCTTATTTCCTATTGTACTTACTTTCTATTTTGTTAGTATGCCTTTAAAAAATGCCTCAAAAATTTAAAGGATCATTGACTAGGGTTAAGAGTCAAAAAAGAAATAAAAATAAAATTTTAAAGGAGATATATGTAAAGTACAAGCACAATATCTAGCACATAGTCACACACAATTATTAATTTTTTTCCCATGAATTCCTTGAAAATAGCTCATGTTAAACATTTTTTGTGTATTTTATCAAGAAAATGTGTAATTGGAAGGCATACTTTCTGTAATGGAGAAACGAATGCTCTTTGTTCTCAAAGACAGCCAAAAATAAATAAATAAATAATAAAAAGTCATTGCAGAAAGTTAATAAATTCATTAATTGTATTTATGTTAAACTTTTATGTCTACAAATGAACATTTAGAGTTATTTTCTTTTTTGTAGTTTTTGAAGAAAGTGGAAATGTTTCTTGTGTGACATGTTTGTAAAATTTTGTAAAATTTGGAGTTTATCAGAGGATCCTAAGTTCGAACATTTTCAAGACCTAAGACAAAAGTATATTTATAAGAAAGGCAAAAACAAAAGTAGTCCTGAGAGTAGACTGGCGATAATTTGCAAATAAATATTTTCCTTTTTATTTAAATGCACCAATGGAAGTTTATGAGATTTATTGTCTAATGTACATTGTTTGTTAAGTTTTTTTGACCTTTAAAGGCTTTTATCAATTAAGAAGTGCCGAATTATTCTCCTGTCACAATATTAGCAAAGTAATTTTTATTAAAACTATTTGTTATAACGTATAGTTTAGTTTATATATGTGACATTTCACATTTAGATATGGTTATTCCAGATGATGATTAGACTATAACTGTAGTCAGCTGTAATTTAGATAAGCAAATTCTGATATTTACACTGAGTTAAGGGCGCTATCAGAGAGAGAAAAATAAAAACATTGAACAATGTGGATTAAGAATAAGCAGAAACTGAATAAATAAAATAACGTGAACAGAAAAATAATGAACTAACTAAAGGGATCAGATAAAATGATGGCAAGCAAAAAAGCAGAGCACACAAGAATTGAGAGGATCATATATATTTTTAAATGCCATATGCTTATCTCTAGCTATGTTGCAAGACCCACAAAGGATGGTCTACAATTAACTTGTCTTTTTGAATTCACTTTGCGTTGGTTTCTTCATATTTGTTTTCCTCTTGGCTACTAAATACATTACCTCAGTTCCTGTTTCTCCTCACTTTGTCTTTTGTAATTGTTGAGAGTGTTTCTTGACTCATGGATAGGAAAAGAAGCAGAAAATAGCAGATTCATAGAGTTGAGGAGATGGGTTGGGAGTCTGAGGAAAAAGGCTAGAGTTTCTGAAGAGAGAGAACTGCACAGAGAGAATGCAACAGAAACTGCAGAAGCTTCTCCTCAAATGTTCAGCAGAGATCTTGATCAGGGTGCATGTGAGAAAATTACCCAGAGCTAGGGAAGAACCACTGGAAAGAGTGACAGGGAATGGTACTCAGTGCTCACACAGGTAAAGAAATAGTGCCCGTTCCTACCAGCCAGATTGGAAAGACCTGAGTTCATGGGATATTGGATTAAGTACACTGAAGGGTCTTGCTTCAATAATGGGGAATAATTTAGTCCTAGAATGAAAACTGTTTTGATACTGCTTAATAAACTTAATTAGAAATTTCTAAAGGATCAAATCAGTTACAAATAGCATAATTGCATTCTTGAACAAAGATCATTAGTGTTTATCAGCGTAAAAAACAGTACTAAACAAGATAAATTTTACATTTTCTATTTACTACAATCCATAATGAGGAGAAAAATTAAGGGTTGGCATCAACCCAGGACCGGCACAGATTTTAGCATTAGTAGACAAGTACATTCAAGCTGATATAACTGTATTCCAACTGTATTCCATGTATTCCTAAGTAGAGACGTGAAATAAATCAGAAAGACCCAATTGTACTTTCAAAGATGAAATTTATAATGTCTCAGATGAAAAATATCCTGGATGAAATTAATGGAAGATTAACTTTTCAGCAGAACATATGGGAGAATGTGAAGATACAGCAATAGTAACTATCCAAAATGAAACATCCAGAGAAAAATAAACAGAGCAGAACATCAGTAAGCTGAAGGACAATTTCAGTTGGCCTAATGTATAAATAGAGTCCATGAGAGTAGGACAGAGTATTGAAAAAATGATAAATTTAAATTCATCAAAATGAAAAATGTCCACCCTTTGAAAGACATTGTTTAAAATATTTGAAAATTTTATTGTTTAAAAATAAAAACACAAATCTCACACTGGGAGAAAATGTGATAAAGAATGTTTATCCAGAATATATAAAGAATCCTTAAACCTAAATAATATGGGAAAAAACCTACAACCATCACTTAACTATTAGAAAAACAAAAAGTAACATACTCTTGGTGAAAGGGAGAGGAACTGGAAGTCTCATACACCTCAGGTTAAAATGAAAAACTGTCTAACCACTTTGGAAAACAATTTGTCAGTTCTTAAACAGCTAAGCATATATCTAAATTATGGCCCAGTAATTTTAGTCCTAGGTATTGACCAAGAGACATATAAGCATGTGATCCTGCAAATGATCATGACAGTTTTATTTACCTATTTCAGCAAGTGGATGGATGAACTCATGGTATAATGTGAATACTCCATGGAATACTACTCAGCAATTAAGAAAAATGGACTGAGACTAATTACGTGGATGAATCTCAAAATAATTACGTTGAGTAAAAGAAGCCTGAGGGCTAAAAAGTGTTTAATGTATGATTCATTTATATAACATTTTAGAAAATGCAGAATAATCTATAGTAACAAAAATCAGATCAGCAGTTGCTTGGAGATGTGGGAGAGAGAAATTGCTAATGGGCATAAATAAAAAATCTTTGAATTGATAGATATACCTGTATTGATTATGTTGGTAGCTTTGTATATACTGCAAATAGGTGCAATTTATTGTATGTCAATCGTACCTTAATAAAACTATTTAAAAATATGGTAAAAATATAAATTCAAACTTGTGATTAATATAAATGTAAGACAGAGACTTTCACAAGTAATTATCATAGAAACCCGAAATTAAATAAAAAGTTATTACTCTTTACAAGAGACATACAGATATTACTCTTTAAGAAAGAGAGAAAAAGGGATGAAAAAAACATATATAGTATTAAGATAAAAGCTAAACTGATTTTAGCCAAGATGGCTGACTAGATCCATTGTTTGTCAGACCATCTGGGCTGGAAGGTAGAATATTGGACTGAGAAGAGCAGAGAAGAGTCGTAGCTCAAGTGTGGATCATGGAGACAACAGGGATGTCTATCGACTCCACAGAGAAAAACTGCAAAGCTGAGAAAGAAGAAGGTAGAGAGGAAAAGATAGCAGTGTGGATCAAACCCAGAGAGGCTTGGAGCCCAGTGAAAGGGTGAGGGGGGTTTCCCCTCCCCAACCTAGATGCCTTTGGCGAACAGTGGGACACAAAGTATACTGGAGATACTTCCACCTTCCATGAGCCCAGGTGCTGAGACTAAATAGAAATAGTGGGGTGAACCAGCAAACTCCAGGTGTTTGGGTGTCAAGGGACACCCCACTGGAGAGTGCCATGAGAGACTGGAGTGCCAGCTTTCTTACACCTAGACACTTCCTCCTCTGTAACCCCCTATTCACAGCATCGGAGAAAGTAATTTGAGTTCAAGCAGCTGGTAGCTGCAGCCCCTCATGCACCCACTGCAACCATGAGAGTACTCTGAATCAAGAAACTCACCAAGGGCTGCTTCTCTACGGTGGGTAAGCACTCCTGGCTGAACTTACCACGAAGAGAGAAGCTGCCATGATTCGCTGAAGTTTTGTGGGATCATACACCAGTGGGGGGTCCATTCTCAGTCTTCTCAAACAGAATAATGGCCAGCCTAGACTTTTGTACCCTGAACAAGTAAGTTTCTTGTATGAGAGAGAAAGAAAGACTTTCTCGGACAGACAAGCAAATAAATACTAAGGGAATCTGTCAAGACCAGACCTGCCCTGCAGGAAGTACTCACATCTGCACTATACATCGATCAGCAAAATAAACACCTACCAGTGTAAAATCACCCAAAAGCTAGAGCTCAGAGCCCATATACCATAATGGCTCAAGAGGCTAAAAAAAAAGCAATAAGGTTCTACTTAACAAGATGAACAGAAATCTACCACATTTATCAATTCTTTAAATAAATGTGAATGGCTTGAATTCTCTACTCAAGAGACAAGCTGGCTGAATGAAAAAAAAAAAAAAAATACAAGCCAAACATCTGCTGTCACCAGGAAACACATCTAACCCACAAGGACTCATTCAGACTCAAGGCGAAGGGATGAAAACAATGTTCCATGAAAATGGAAATCAAAAGAAAGCTGGTATAACCATTCTCCTATCAGATAACATAGACTTCAAATCAACAATAGTAAAGAAAGACAAAGATGGTCATTATATAATAGTAAAGGGAGCAATTCAAAAAGAGGACATAACAATCCTAAATATTTATGCACCTAACACAGGTGTGCCCAGATTCATAAAACAAACCCTACTAGATCTAAACAAAATGATAAATGGCAGTATCGTACTAGCCAGGGACTTCAACGCCCCACTGACAGAATGGGCAGATCCTCTGAGCAGAATATAAACAAAGAAACACTGGACTTAAATGGAACTCTAGAACAAATGGGCCTGACATACATTTACAGAACGTTCTAGTCCAAAACTACTGAATATATGTTCTTCTCATCAGCACATGGAAAATTCTCTAAGATTGAGAGAGTGTCCTCACATCTTAGGATACATAACATGCCTCAACAAATTTATAAAAATAGGAATTATACTACGTATCTTCTCAAATGACAGTGGAATAAAATTAGAAATCAACTCCACAGAAGCACTCAATTCTACACAAAGTCATGGAAATTAAACAACCTACTGATAAATGATTATTGGGTCAAGGAGGAAGTTAAGATGGAAATCAAAATATGTGTTGTTACCGGGAATCAAATTGCAATGATATTCATAATAATTGTTACTTATTACATAGCAGAGTTTACAAACCTGTGGTTCAGGCATCATGGCATCAGAGAGTCCCATTGTCGTGGATAGGAGAGTGTTCCCAAATGCCAGTCTTTCCTGCATCATCTTCAGAAGTTCTGTGATACTTGAGTATATATTTTAAAAGCAAAGTTCTTTTGTGACAATGAGATTAAAAATAAACTGAATATAATATAATATTAAATGTACGGTAACACTGAAACAAATACGTAACTATTACAATAAAATACGCTTACCTAAGTAGCACTTAAAATTATATTCTATAAATTATATCCTAAAACATCAGGGTAAATATGCATTCTTTAAGAAGATCTTGTAAGGACTATATGCATAAGTATGTCACTGACAAAAAAAAAGTTTTTATTGATTTAAGGAGAAAACATTGACTTATTATAGAACATCAACTGCATATGAATGATTAAAGAAAGAAAAGTACACCGTTATTTTTAAAAGGCCTCATATTCATAATTTTTCTACCTTACTCCATTTTAAGATAGCAAGGACAAGAAATAGAAACTGTAGAAAAGGTAACAAACAGATATAAATTGTTGTAATAAAATTTTATAAAATGTCAAAGAGAAATTTCATGGGACAGGTTAAATAAGAAAGGAAAATTTTGTTTTAAGACTATGACAATAGCAGTCAAGACTACTCCAACAGAGAAGAGAGATTGAACTTCATTGAAACGAAATATGGGAGGAATTTTAAGCCCTGGGGTGAATAAGTGGAAAAGTACTAGAGGACTTTATGGGGAGGTTGGTCCATGTGATTAGGCCATCTATGTTTGCTAATTGTCACTTATGAAAATTAGGCCCCTGCCTTCACAGAGAAACTGGGCAATCCGGGTTCTGTCTTTCTTAATAATCACATTTCAGAGGGTTGGATCCCAGATCTATGAGAAATTCTTGAGTTGTAAAAATGGCAAAATGACATTTATATCTCAAAGGAGCAGAGAATTTTCAATTTTAAGTTTTCCAAAGTAAATGCTCTTGAGAAAAAGGAGGTAAAGGCCTAGAAGTCAGAAAGAAATCTGTCTAAAGTTTAGTCAGGCTGAAGGAAATGTTAAGGCCATTTTGGTCACAAGGAATGGGAAAGAAATGGATATTTAAGCTTTCCTGCCATTCATTAAATTATTAAAAAAAAAAATCTTGTCTATGAAAAAGTTTTAGAACTTCTAAATCCATCATGAAACTTAGTAAAAGTTCAACAGTTGACACTAATGGTGTGGAAAACTAATTTGACTGACCAGATCTGTTGAATTACTTTTTGTTATAAAAATGACCAAAAAAAAAAAAAAAAACCTGAAGCAAGTAGTTCAGACAATATCCTTTTAAAAACCTATTATGACAAGTACTGTTTAGTTTCCATTATTTTTAACACTTGATGATACATTGTTAAATGAGTTTATATTTAATGGCAGTAATGAATTCTCACTCTAAATCTTCGCTGCTAGTTTTCTGCAATCAAATATTTGCTTGGATGCGGGCTGAGACTTTAAGAAAGTATGAGAATAGCCTAGCTTTCAGGTTAATGAATTGAAAGTCAATTGTCTTGGCACAAATGCCTGCATACTGTACTGTGTCTTTCATTAGAAAATGTTGAGACAGAAAAGATGGTTCTTCTCAGTCTTATCACCAAAAAAAAAAACTTCTCTTTTTTTTTTTTATAGACTCTACTGATTTGGAGGATCTGTGTGTACCAAAGCTAGACATTGTTAAAAACAAACAAAATTTAAAAGACTAAAACTTAAAAAAAAGTCTAATCCATACTTCAAAAGTCATTTAAAATGCAAGTAGTGTATTTCAAACACGAAAGAAATGGCAAAAAGGACATTTTCATAAAACTACTCTAATTACCATGTCGGATGCTTAAAATGTAAAGTGAGGGTAATATGTGCAAACAATCCCTGAGGCAATGTGCTACCATCTGCCTTGGGGAAGAGTCCATTATTTTGTTGCTCTCTCACCCTAATAGTAATTAAAAAAAAAAAAAATCTTTCCTAAGCTGTCACATAAAAGATTAGTAAAGTGGCTTAATAAATCCTAGCCAAAGGGCCAGTACAAATTGGATGAAACCAAACACAAGAAATCTACGAAAAAGGAGAAATAAGGTATGGCTTAATATAATTCACTGTTTTTTAATGAATTACCTTGGGCTTTCTCTTCCAGGCGTTTGGGAACAATTAGAATCACAAGGTTGATAAAGACAGAATTCAAGAGAACTATAGAACTTGATCTTCAGCTGAAAGGAAAATATCATTTTATATGTTAGCATACTCATTTATTTACTTGCCTATTTATCAATTATTTTATCAAAAATTCATGAGCCTCTCCCCTCTGTCTGGCACTGTACTGAGTGTGGGGGAATCTTGTCTTCATCTTCTAGAAAGTAACGTGTCTATTGAGAAAGACAGAGTGTCCATGACTTTAGACATGGAGTGGACATTGGTAGCTAGGCAGGGAGCCAGGGAGGGGCGCCTGGCTAAATTGGGGAAAATTAACTAGGAAAAAATAATATATGGCAAAACTTGAAAGGGTTATTTAGAAAGATGAGGAACCTGTCCTTCTCACTCAAAACACTGAGAGAGTAAGGCTTCCACAAACGGATCAGAGTTCAGTAATGGTAGCCTAAATATGAAGTCAATGTCCCAATGATAAAATGATAAAAATAGCAGAAAGACAAATTGCAGTATGTATAGTGAATTTTTGTTTGCTACATAACATGTGATCTGCTCTGTGTTTTAGTTCTGCAAAGTGATGGTGGGATGTTACTTGATTGAAAAAATTGATAAAAAATTGAACTGGAGTTGACTATTGACTATTCATAGAAGTAGCAAAGGCAGCCTCTGTATTAATTCAGAAGACTACCTCCAGTGAAATCCATGGGGTTTATGAACACAATACACCTGAAAGAGCTATAATTTCAAACTCTCTTCCATTATTTTTCGAGAATTTTAATAACAGTGTTATCCAATTAGTCTTACCCTCTGTGAGATTATCAGTATGTTATAAAATCTAGTTTTTTTTTTAAATGACTAAATTCATGCTAGCACTTTATATTGATGAGAATATTACTTACAGCTTCAGTGCAGTTTAACAGATTAAGTGACATGTGGGTCATATTTAACTCACACTAGTTTTGAGCCTGAGACCTCGTGAAGCATATGTAACTCACACATCTCTACTGTGGGAGCTGTGTGAACTATTTTTCAAATTGCATATAACTCACATACAGAAAACAATAAAAAATAACAAATTTTCCATTAAATTAGAAAGGATCGTTTTGTTTTTGAATTTTTTATTCTATTTTTGGAGCAAAACACCATGACCCCAAGGAAAAAAATTTTTTTTCTAACGTGGCAGTCAATGTGATAAATGATGCTATATCTGTATGCATATGTATTTTCACACTATACAATACAAATGAATCAAAACAAAATAAAGCAAAGCCAAAAAAGAAAGATTCTAGCATCTTTAATTCCATATACAGTAGTCCTTCTTTATCCACCGTGGATATACTTCAAGATCCTCAGTGAAAGCCTAAAACCCCCATACAGGTTGAGGATCCAAAATGCTCCAATGAGCATTTCCTTTAAGCAAAATGGCACTCAAAACATTTTAGATTTGGGAACATTTAGAGTTTCAGACTAGGGATGCTCAACCAGTAAGTACTGCAAAATATTCCAAAATCTGAATAAATCTAAAATCAAAAACATTTCTGGTCCCAAGCATTTTGGGTAAGGGATACTCAACCTGTGGTACCAAATGCTAGATATATGTTTTTCCTGTACATTCATACCATACAGTGTGGATATGTTGAGCAAAAGGATGGTTTGTGTCCTGAGTGGGACGGAGGGGGACAGTGCGAGATTTCCCCAGAGCTACTTAGAATGCTGCAATTTAAAAATTATTGTTTATTTCTGGAATTTCCCATAAAATATTTTTGGATCATGGTTGATCGCAGATAGCTAAAACTGTGGAAAGTGAAACCTCGGATAGGGAGGGACTACTGTACATTGTTTGTCTTTGGTTTTGGTTTTGTGTTTCAAAATAGTTCCCTCCTCATTCCCTGCAGGGCTTTTTACATCATGGTCACTAAGGAGGTAGCTCAGCAAATCTGCTTGTTGGCTCCTAGGTAGGATGACCTGTTTGGTATTGTCATTACCCTGCCATTGCTTAAAAATGAGAATGAATAACTCAGACTCAGCCAAGTTTTAAGGTGAGGGATAAATAGATCTATTTTAATCTTATAGCAGATATAATAAACAAATTCTACCAGAAATGCAAAAATATTAAGTTCTATAAATCAGGTATCTGTTGAGGATAATATAATTTCATACAGTAACAAAAATTGATCTTCAAATTTAGGAAGAAACTGTCAATATATGAGTAATAGAAACATTTTCCTCAGACCTGAGTAGTTTAATGCACATAATTTTAGTTGATGGTTTTTATTTCTTATGAAATGATATCAAAACAAGCTCAATGGCCCTATTGTTTTTCTATTTTTATTTTTAACAGAGACGGGGGCTTGCTCTTGCTCAGGCTGGTCTCGAACTCCTGAGCTCAAACTATCAACCTGTCTCAGCCTCCCAGAGTGCTAGGATTACAGGCGTGAGACACCGCGCCTGGCCTCAATGGCCCTATTTTTGTTTCTGCTTAAAGAAATTGGAAGTTAATTTAAACACATCAAACACATTTAAATAAAAGAGTATTCTTGATTGTATTAGTTCGGTGTTTCTTGATTGGATTTGAGTTTAGTGATATTTGGACCTGGAATTTCTATGTTAGTCATACTTATTTTAAATTTTTTTTTTTTTTTTTTTTTTTTTTTTTGAGACAGAGTCTCACTCTGTTGCCCTGGCTAGAGTGAGTGCCGTGGCGTCAGCCTAGCTCACAGCAACCTCAAACTCCTGGGCTCAAGTGATCCTCCTGCCTCAGCCTCCCGAGT